>JBAJNP010014801.1:0-10579 GCA_036877545.1 Yasuhikotakia modesta | reverse complement strand
AGAGACAGACAGACACAGAGACAGACAGAGCAACCAAACATTATTATTTAGGCAGCTGAGATCTCCAGTGTGTTGCTATACGTCTCTCGTCTCACACTGTACTCGGCTCTCGGGACCCCGTTCCTCCTTATCAGCATGCAGGCTGGAGAGATGGGGGTCTCCTGCATTCTAAATCACCCATCTGCCACCCCGTCCCTGGTGCCCACCCCCATTCTTCCACTGAGTGCTGTTTGTTTGTGACCGACTTGTGTGTGGTCCTTCTGAAGTCTCTTTGATGCTCTGCTGTGTGGTCCACAGTTCTGCTCATCTCAGCTTGTCTGGTCCTCAACAACGTCACGTCAACAACACGCCACATCAACCACCCTGGTTTCACTTTAGAGAGTGACGCCCTGCCCCCTTATATGCTGTATCTTTAGTGAACGACAGACATTTGACATGTGCTGAGGTACTTTACAATTAGCCGATTACCCAGCTAACTTATGAAAACATCACATTTTTGTCCTATAACATTTTAAACACATTCCACTTAAAACCTACTAATAACATTTTTGACCAATTACATATAACATACATGAACACTTAACACTGCAAGAACGATTCTGATAACTTGAAGGGAACTTTTAAAGAACATGCTAAGAACGTTTCTTATTAGCTAGATACAATCACACGCTCGCCATTAATACAGTGCAAATCTAAGCTCAGCCCATGAGCGAGTTTGTACCACCTCTAAATACATCTACCATTCCTCTTGTAGTTAAGGCTGGTATGTTACCTAGCAACCATAGAGCAGCACAGTCTCGTCTTTTCTCCAAGTAGATTTTAATAACGTTCAGAAATTACACAAGCAAGTGAAGCGTTTGGTTTCAGCAGTTGCTGGTTGGAGAATTTCCTGCACCGTTTAAGCAAGTTGATTATTGCAGGCATGAACCATGTCTAGACATCTAATTTCTCCCATCAGTGAGAAAATGGGGCAAATTGCTCCAGTATTGACTGGACAACAAACACTTTAACACACTGGTACCAATAAATCTGGCAGATCTGAGATCTGGTTAACTCAAGGGTTTTTTCCATTGAGGGTGGGATGTTGTGGAGAAACACTTGAGTCTATAAACTTTCTATAAAGAGAGTTGAGTTAAGAGAGCTTTAAAGGTAGGGTAGACAATTTCAGACATGCTAGCAGTAGCAACTTAGCTTTGATCTTCAAGGCTTCACACATCCTCAACACAACATACAAACTCTCACAGACAGGAAATCCCATCATTGCGTTTGGACCAAATGTAGTAACCGGGTGTAGAAACATTTAACGGACAAAAAGTATATAAACATAAAAACTTTGATTAGTGATGTGACCAGACTTTCAATCAGCTTAACAAAAATGTACCTACCCTCCCTTTAATATATAACTGCATGGTGTGTTACCCTGTCACAATTACAAAAATTATTTGTTTAAGTGCCACAGTTCAATATCTTATGCTTATTGAATTACACACAATAATAACGCAACAGGCCTAATGGTTTATAGTTGTGCGTTTATCAGACACACATGCACACTTTCCCAAGTGTGACCACAGCACATGCCATGTAAGTTTTGCACAGTGCACTACACAGTGTGTAGTTTTTTTAATTACTGAGAAAACCTATTAGAGAACGTAAGCCAACGCTCTGAGAACATTTCATATTAGCTGTTGTCTAGACCATAGCATCAAAACTTCAACTGCTCTCAGGTGGAAGTGGAGGAAATGTGGTCAGAGTTTTGAGTAAACGGGTAAAAGAGACGCTCTCATCTCACAACGCTCACACCAGATTTAAAGTTCATGAATTCACGCTGCTTGTTCCAGTATGAGCTCACTTATCTACTTCCTGGAGCCGAATACAGAACTGTACTGTCTGTTCACGTGGACTCATTTGTGCTGTTACTGGGAAAATACAATGAGCAATTTAGAACATGCATCAATTCCAGTAATCAATGCGATGATGTAATTCATCTTGCATTGTTGCCAATTACGACATGTGCTTGAAGTCCGGTTGCATCTCAAAGCTCTGCTGTTCCGCATGCATGCGTTCCCAGCTGCGTTTAGCCCGCTGTGAATTTGTTTTTGACTCCTGCGAGTTTGCAGACAGACTAAGAGAAAAACTGATCTGTGTGTTAGCTCAAAATTGCTTCTCTGGGACTGAACCCATAACCTAAACGCTCTACCAGTTGAGCTATAGAAACACTACAGTGTATTAAATTGCTAGCATCTACTACGAGTGTAACTTCACCACAGTAACAGAACTAAGCTGATTATATTTACCTGAAACCATTTGAAATGTGTTTAGCATTTAGTTTAGTATTTTTATATAACCTTCTTAATCAAATATGAATGTGCACCAGTTCTCAGCTTGACTGCATGAAGATTGTTCTTCAGGAAACACGTTCTAGCACACAATAAGCGGAACCCTGAACTGTAAGGCAAGGAACTGAGGTACCATTGTTTTTCTCGGTTCTATGCTTTCCAAATTATCCAGAAATCATCAGAACCAAACTAAGGGAAAACAACTTTGACTGGAAAGAAAATTGGGTGCGTTTAACAAGCTTAATCCAGCGTTACCGCTGTAATGAGAGTTTTGAACTTAAAAACAGACTGTGTATAACGTTAACAGGCAGAGACTGTCTTATTCCCCACTTTCATGAATAATTCAGGCCACATCACACAAACCTAAAATACATAATTACTGTTTGACTCGTCTCAGCTTTGATACGCCGTATCTGGACCTGGCACGGCTCAAACTTCATGTTATCTGAAAATAACATCTTATTAGCATTCAACAGCGCTTCTCTGGAAAACATTGTGTCACCGACTCTTCTGAAACCAAAAGATACTGAAAGATCAGACATTGCAGAACAGAAAACAAGCAGAAATCTTGAGACTTAACAGGAACCACATAACTGAGAGGAAAAGTTGTTACCCAGCTAATCGTTTTTTGGTTGTAAAAATGTTTCCATTAAGTGACAAATGGTAAAAATGTCATTCTGAAAGTTCTGGAAACGTTTAAAACATTCAGTTATTTAGACATTAATATTTTCACTTCTGTAACAGTTTAAAATGATAACAGCTCCACTAATAACCAAACATTTTTGTTAAACACTTATGATATATAACATACTAACATTACTGCGAGAACATTTGATAGCCTTGAAGGAACGTTAGCCAATGTTAGCTGGGTAGGTGCCATTTTAGCGGTTGAATGTCCATGGAGTTCTGCTCAGTGGGGGGTATGTTTCTGGAAACTTCTTCTGGACGGTTGGTAGGAAGGTTTACAGGGTGGAAAGGAGGGGATCAGAGGGGCTTGTAGCGCCTGGAGCAAACCGAGAAGCAGATGGCAAGCGCCAAACAGGGCTGACCCTGAGGAACCCAAAGGGGGAAACTTGGCTTTATCCCTAAACCGCTCAAAAGCCACCAAGAATCGTGTTTCCTCCAGACAAAAGGGAGACCAGAGCAGCGCATTGTTGGACATGTCGAGCCACGCTTACGCCAAACAAGCACAGGGACACAAAAGAAATCTCCAACAAAGTCCAAACAAAGCTTAGCAATGAAGATCAGATCTTCAACACTCAACAAATGACAAATACAGAAACGCTGGTTTAAAACATCAAATGTCAGACGTGAAGAACTCCAGAAGACAAGCGATGGAGGCTGACTGAGGGATAAGCATCAGACACACGATAAACTGTGCATGACAAAACTAAATCAGGACATCCCTACCGTACCCTGTTCCCGTTGTAACACCATCAACAAACCCCAAACCTGCCCACACACACTCTCACAGTAACACACACATGCACAGTCTCACACACAGTCATCTCACACACACACAGTCTCTCTCACACACACACACACACACTCTTAAGACCCTTTACACACTTTTTTAGTCCTACAGTAAACGAGTCTGTCTTTAAATCTCCTTCCTATCTGCATTTGCACCAAGAACATCTAAGAAGAACATCTGAGAACATCTGAGAAGCACAAGGAACGGTTGCTGTTTGTTAAGCATTCTTGTGTTGTCTGTGTTTTATTGTCTGTCACATGTCGTTTTCAGGGCACGAAAACACTGACAGATTTACTGCAAAGAGATTTTGTGTGCCGACTGTCAAGACGACTTGTGTGGGTGTTAAAGGGGAACACAAATTTGCCAAAGTTGTTTTCCCCTAAAAAATAAATCAGATTTTACTTTGTGCGCCGACAGATGATTCCAAACCTACAGAAGAGCTGCTAATAAAAACAGAGTATTTCTCCTCAGTCTGACACTCACAAGAGACACCCAGAGTCCAGCTGGAGTACGAGACACTGAAAGGATTCAAAACATTATCTTTACAGTGCGAATATTTGTCGCTGTACATGACCAATATAAGCAGGTTGGCACAGGAGTAGAAACATTTAGACATTGCATTAACGTTTCTTTGTGGCTACATGATTCTGTAACAATTTAAAAGTCAATAAAATAATAAAATAAAATTCTACTAACGCAACGGCAAGAATGTTTTTTAAACAACGCTGAAAGAACTTTAAACGTTAGCCAATGTTCTGAGAACGTTCCCTGTTAGCTGGTTTACATGCACATATTGTTTCCATATTCCTCACTGATCTGCACAGAAACTGAAGATCTGTAGAAAAAAAGCAGATTTAGTCACGTAACAAAGAGTGAGAGAAGCTCAAATCAAAACTGTGGCATCAAAGACAATCAGAAGCAATTCAAAGCCTGTCTGATCAACACGGCTTCACTTTCACCAGCCTCAGGTTAACTTAAACAAGCGCGACTCCACAAACACATCTTAAAAACTAGAATGTAATAAACTGTGTGAGATGTAGATGCTACATATTAAATGCTTTGCAGCATTAAACAGATTCATTAGGTCTGACGGAGGTTTGGGGGTGTCCCTGTGACTTTCTAAGGCACTTTCTCAACTCATCGGGGGGCCGGTGACTAAAAATGTAAGACGACTGACACATTTCACCATGTCAAGGTTTTCTTTAAATGACTCACTGCGAGTTTCAGAGAATAAAAGTGAAAGACTGACGACAAATACCAGAATAACAGATGATGTTTTGGCACCTTTTTTTAGAAATAAAATTCCTTTAGGCGTTTAATGGTTAAGTTTTGTCTCACAGATGAACTTTCAGAGAGTCAGAGCGAGAGAAAACACACCACCAACGGATTCAAGTACTTCTGTGATGAACGATTTTGTTACTTTTGCGTTTCATTTAAACTTTAATCTTTTCATATAATCTGCCAGTGTTGCCAACTAGAAACATCATAAACAAGTTAAAGACTTCAGCTGTGCTGCAAGTTCAGATTCATTTACACACAAAATAATCATTAGAGAGAAAGAAGCGCTTCATTATGTCTCTCCGCCTGAAATCATTATATAACGTTTTCACCTGCATTTTGAGTCCGTCGCTTTTATAAACAACATCATGGGCTGAATGAGACGCGTTCACTAACACTGAATACCTGAGCCTTTGAGTCTGTAAACGCCCAGAACACACAGCAACAAAAGCCCAGGTGGGGTCAAACGCACCTCTAAGGCACAAGAACCGCCGTGTACATGTACACAAGCAGAACCTGCATTACACCACAGGGTGTTGGGTGATAGCAGCCTGTCTAAACAAACTGAATATAGGTGGGCTGGTTTTAATATGAGTGGGAGACCGGATTTAAAAGTCACACGCAATGTGCACCATCACAGCTAACAGAGAACACCCTCCAACATCCTTCTGGTTACTAACAAACGTTAGCAAAACGTTCTTACAACTTAAAACCTTGCGAAAGCCAAATGTTACATATAACATGAACGTTTATGCTGAAGTGAATGAATGTTTTTACATTTTGGGCATTAACTACATTGAATTTTTCCAGGTGTAACGTAATAAACAGAAGATAATTAAGCAGATCCTCAGAGCTAGAAAATCACCTCTCTCAAACTCAACAAACCAACAAAACTCTTTTCAAACCTCAACAATTTGCTAGCACTGCAATTATAAAAAACAGCAAACGTCAATTTATTGAGGCAAAGCAACAAAAGCTAAAAGAGGTTGCTGAGGCGGTTACCATGGTAATGAGGACGCTCTTTAGACATTTTGCAAAGTTCTTATAACGTTTTCAAAAAAACTGAACCTTCCTACAGCCAAAAACTGTGAGCTGGGAAAACCTTTTTGGACCCATAAAGCGGTTCTCCATAACATCTTAAACCAATAGGAAGTTGTTATCTGGAACAAGCAATAGGCAGACACTGATCACTCCCCTCATTGTTAACGGCTACAGGTGGCTATTTTTAGTCCAAGGGTCACAGGAAATATTAGAGAAAACTTTCCAAGACCACGTTAATAGTTTTTCCAGTCCATGTGACGCATTTCTAACACCGCTGCAATAATGATTATTTTACACCAGCTACAGCTGTGTTCTCCAGTCCACAGGTCTGCTTTAGCTGCAATGATTTAAGGGAATTACATTAATCTGACAGAACCAATTGAATTATCTCTTGTTCCTCAGTTTAGAACCAAAAATATATTCTTCCATCATTTACTCGCCTTCATGTCGTTCCAAACCTGTATGACTTTATTTTCTTCTCAGGAGCACAAAAGAAGATATTTTTATGGTGGTAACCAAACATCAACCCATTGGCTTCCACTATATGAACAACAAATCACTGAGACATTTCTCAAAATATCTTCTTTTGTGTTCCACAGAAGAAAATAAAGTCATACAGGTTTGGAATGACACAATGGTGAGTTAATGATGACCAAATCCAGTTGGTAAGAGGGACTTGAGATAGGATCTCAGAGGCATTCTGGGTAAATAGGCCTGAAAAACAGTAATACAAATCAGAGCTGAATCATGTATCCTCTACAGACGGCCTTTATCCACGGATTAATGATGCACACTGATTCAAAATGAGGATAATAAGTCGGGATTAACAGTCAGTAGAGAGGATGTGTCTTTTTGGCAGGAAAATAAAGCCATCTGACCAGTTTAGGGCAATACTGGGGGCCCTCGGATAAAAACACAAACAACTGACATACTCAAATGTGACAGACTCTCAATTAAAACACAATCTGTGTCCAGTATCCCAATCACACAACACAGAAACACACACAATTATTTTCCAGCGTAGCGCACAGCCTGTATGTTAAATTATAGATGTCTCTCCTGAACACCATTAAAATAGTTTTACTGGGCGTTCAATGATACTTTCATTCTTGCCATAAAAGCCTTCATAAATCTCCACAAATAAAAGTTTTAAATGCGTTTTTGTACGAGACGCAAGCGAACGGTTCACCCACCCGCGGGCGATCGGATGGTAAGCTATCGGGACCTTATCAGTAACTTAATAAAAATTCCCCCAAATGAACCAACTTCAGAGGAACTCAAATGAGAACCGGCCCCCGTGAGAGACTCTATTGACGTCAAAAAGTCTCACACTTCAAAACAAATCCCATGTTTAAGGGAGCTGTTAATGACTGTAATACACAACTCAAGCAATCAATGCAATTCTCCTCGCAATAACAGCCTTAATGCAAACTGTAGACGTGTTTTTCATGACTAAATGAAAAAAGTAAATCATTCACTGCCTCTGGACAAACGTGTCGAGGTTGGTGAATAATGCAGGCGCGTGTTAAAAGCTTATTAAAACGCTTCTCTGCTAATTGTGTCTTAATTGCACGACTTTGTTTCACCTGAAGGAATGACAGACACGATATACAGTCAAGACACACACAAACACACATTTACTCATCTTAATGGGGGCATTCTGTTAACCTCTATTGTTTTTATACACAGCTAGTTATAAACACTATAATCTACCCTTAACACACAGTTTACACCAAACAACACTTTCTCCCTTTTTATAATGTAAAAAACCTACATTTTGTACCATTTTTACAAACAAAAACATCCCCAAAAGGAGGTTTTGCTCAGATTTGTCAAGTTTTGCTAACTTGTTTGGTACAAATATGTCCCCAGTGTATGATTAACACAAACACACTCACACACACAGGCAGGCAGCTATAATAAAACAGTCTGTCATCCATTCCTTACCTTAAACAAATTACTATTAACCTCATAAATTAACTGCTTCACACAGATGGTGTCTTCAGGACTGTGTGATTTGCTGTATTTTGCTCTCTGTACCACAGACTTCATCAGAGAGCAGTTGAGTCAGTCTGACCTGCAGCAGATATGGTGAGTAATAGCCATCATTAATTCATACACCTCACGTCCAGGAATAACTGCAGCCCAGAAACTAGGCTAACATCTAGTCTGGATTCTGTGCTGTGCAAGAACATTACTGCAAAAACCTTTCTGATCATGTTGGAGAACGCTAGCCAACGTTCTGAGAACATTCCCTGTTCGCTGGGACTGCAGTTAAAGTGAAGGATAGCATTAAAACAAGGACAGTGTGGAAAAACAGTACAACCAGAGAAGAAAAAGATTAGAAAGCGTTTGCATGTTTTGAAAACTAGTTTTTGAGCTACAGCTTCCATTTCTCCCACCAGGTTTCTCCCTCCAGCTTCACATCTCAGAGGTTCAAACAGGAGCATGTTCTTCAAACCATCACGCTCATGAAGCTTGACCTCGGGCAAAACCAAAAACAGAATCTCCATCTGTTTAATAAGTAACACACACAGCCGCTTCATTTGACCATGAGAGAAAATTCAGTGCTGGAATTATTTACAACTTGAGAATCATTAACAATTCATGACAACAGCGTGAAGACCGACCGCATCTTCAAACCAAACGTGGTCAAACCGATGTCTACACAATCCAACAGAGGGGACGGGGCTTAACTTAATTGACCTGTCAACCGTTACCTTGACTGAACTGCATGAACACCAAACACTAACCAGTCAACCCTAACCAAACTCATAACTAACCTGGCTGGTTATTCTGTCAACCAGAGCTCCAGCGTTTCACTGACACGACTTTACAAAGAAGTCTTGAAGTCTCCTTAAACTTGTCCTGCAATCCTCAACTGTTATTGATGTCTTACTGGAAACCAGTTTTGCGCTCAATGTGATTCCCAACAGATCTCAGATCACTGAGATCACAGATGGACAAAGAAGACAAACTGATGAAACATCTACTAGCAACCATGCATGCATGACGATTAATGAAGGCAACAGATGCACCCGTTCGTGAACTTACCCAACCACCGTTTTCCTGGATCCAGTTTTCCAGCGGTCCGTTCAGGTAGTCCGTCATCCAGCGCGCTATGTGGTCCACCTGGGACGCCATCTCCCGGTTCACGCTCTCCACGCACATGGTCCCACCGAACTCAAAGAAAGCCACGATCCGACCCCAGTTCACCCCGTCCCGGAAGAGCTCCTCCGCCACGGCCTGGAAACTCCTGTGCGCCGCGTTGGGAGAGAGGATCAGGTGGCTGGACATCTCCTCAAATTCCCGTCGGTACATCCGTTCGATCTCGTCTCCAGCCTCGCGCAGCGACCGGTAGAGCCGGTCGTGCGGGTCGGGGCGGGTGACCGGACAGCCACCGTTACCGGATGGGGGGTCTCGGAGCTTCTCGCTGTCAGAGTTTGGAGACGCGTCCTCCACCCCATCATCTTCATCAGATGTTTGACGTTTCCACACATATCCTGTCTTTGAAAGTTTGTGATCGATGTATTTCTCCACGATGTCCCGACTGTCATAGCGAGCGTCGTTGGCCATCGTTATTAAAAACGCGTTTTAATGTTAAAAAAACGTTTAATAAACATTTATTGACCCAAGAGAAACTCAGACGCGTTTTCTGGCATCGCGAGGCGATGTTTGCGGTAAACAATAATATGAAGCATCAGATCCATTCATTAAACCAACTACGATTTAACTTTATACCTCCAGGTCCAGCGCGCGCAGATGGACGCGTCGTTACCGCCGCGCGCGTCGCGAGGGACGCCCCCCGCGCTCGTTTGTTACCGCACGGACGCGGACGGCAAACATCCAGCCCGTAGCAAAGCGTCAATCGCGGGTAAGCGTCTGTATTTCCCGGGGCGATATTCCCGACGAGCGCGCGGGGAACGCGGAAGAGGAAAAACAGCCAGCAAGTCTGCGCGCGGAGGCACTTTTTCCACGCTGCGTCAGACGCGCGCGTTCGTCTCCTCGGTCTCGCGCGGGATGCGGCGTTTGTGGCGCGCGGCAGCGGCGCGATCCTGCAGGGCGTCGGGGCGCTCGGTCGCCGCAGAGGGTCGCGCGTTCATTGAACTGACGCGCGCGGAGGACGCTGCTGACGGGGCGGGGCTTCCTGACGTCACACCATTCATCGCTCCGTGTGTAGTACGGACACTAAAACTCGCTGTCTATTTAGGGTGCCATTTAAGTGCACTTATCTAAGCGTTTACCTGCAGCAAAATGCATCAGTATTGCCCTAATAATTCAAGCTGTTAACTTAGCAACAATGTATTAATTAATTCTAATTTATAAACATTATTTTAGTTACCAAACTGTTTGAAGTTACTGATGTTATATTTACTATCAGTGATTAATGGTTGTATTGCTTCTCCTGTTAATAAGAAGTATATATTTACACACACACACACACACACAC
>JBAJNP010014800.1:0-10581 GCA_036877545.1 Yasuhikotakia modesta | reverse complement strand
TTTGTGTAGTGCTGAGTGAGTTGTGTGTGAGCGCAGTGTGTTCAGATCCTGAAACAGACCTCATGCGGCGGGAACACCTGTTCAGCAGAACATGATCCCTCACATGTGACTGAAGTGCTAATAATCAAACGTCACACTTCCTCAATATACTAACAGTTATTAACCGGTTAACAGCCACTAATGTTTGGCCATGAGTGAGGTTTGTTCTTGTGCTGAGAGAGATTTGATGAGATTTAGTTGCAGAAATGTCTCAGTGCAGATAAAACACTCACACACACGTCTGATGGTGTTTCTCCCTCTATCTCTCCCTCTCTAATGGTGTTGGCAGTGAGAAAGTTTGTTGACGGTGTTTTGGGAGGAAGCTGTGGTGTAAAACTCTTTAGGTCAGATGTCAGTGTGATGACAAGTCAGTGTGGCTGGTGTCTAAACTGTGATCTGACAGAAGATGTGTGTTAATATTAAACTCTTACTAGCTCACGGGTTTGACTCTGCAAGCAAAAACTGCAAGTAAAACTGTCTCTCTTTTCATTTAAACCAGTGACTCGACCTCAAACAAAAGTCTGTCTTTCACATTTCTCACAGTACAAACGGTTCTGCTGCGGTTCTTTGGGCTTTAAATGATGGAAACTGCTGTTTGCTCTCTGGAATGATGTTTGCTAATCCTGCTTTTCCCTTCCTGTCTGTCCTTCAAAGATCTGCAGCAGCCTGTGGTCTGGATGGCATCACAAAGGTTCCAGATGCTTTAAATGTAATTGTTCAGATTTCAGGTCAGTCACACATGTGAAGGAGGATTTGAAATGGTGTCTGTATCGGTGTGTGTTTGTGAGGAGCAGGAGGCAGCGAGTTCTGACGGGTTACTGGGTTTTGCTGCAGTGAGGGAGACCTTTAACAATGAGTCCCATCATTTGTCTGACAAAAGTCAGTAACACTGAGGTGCTGGTGTAGTTTTCCTGTTTTAAAGCCACGATCTGTCTGTAGTTTCATGACAAGGTTTTTTAATTCACAAAGGAGTTTTTATTGCTTTAATGTTGTTTTTGTTTTGGAGCTCTTTTGAAAATGTGCTTTCATATAAATGAGCTCAGTTTAAATCCTCAGGTTAAAAATCCTCAGGTTAAGTCTCAGGGAGATACGGGGGCGTTTAAAGTTTAAGACTCTTGTCCTCTGTCAGCAGTTAAACTTCAGTGAGTGATTCTCCAGAGCAGCGCAGCTTCAGGTCTGGTTTGTGTGGAATGTGTCATTTTATAGCTCTGAACCCTGAGAGCGGGAATAACAGACGCTGGATTCAGTCTGCAATGGTCAGTATTTCTGATGCCATGAAAACATTTGAATCAATGCACGGTTTCTTCTGCTTTGAGATAAAAACCAATATTGAGACCTAAGTGTTGATTTTCATGTCTTAAGAAAGTGTTCTTATAACTGGTGATAAATCAAGCTGTGTTTTCATTATGTAAATTAAGCTGCTGTTTAGTCCTGCTGAGGGCTTTTCCTTAAAGCACGTTAGAAAAAATAAAATTTGTGAGTAGATAAGCTAATACAGCCATTCTTCAAATGTGTCTGAGTTAAAGTGGACACACTAAACACACTACAGCTCCCATCTGCGTCTTATTAACCCAAAGGACACTTTAGAAGAGCGAGAGCTTATTAGCTGTATTTGCCCTCAAACACACTCACATAATTATTGTTTGTGCTCGACTCCAAACACAGTTTCACCACATAATGAGTGAGGCTAGCTGTTGTCTTCATGGTGCCACGCTTTACCCCATTGAACCTCTTTCTCATTTAGGATGCAACCCTTGACTGGAACGCAGCATCTGAGCGGCAGGTCTGTAGAGATCACAGAACCCTCACTGATCTCCGGTCTGTGACAGGCATGTGAGAAACGTAACATCACTGTCTACAGTGGTTCTGCTGTGTGACGGGCCGTGAGACACCAGAGCTCAAATCCCTGGTTCTGTGTCTGCTGTGTTTAGACGTGTCCTCCACCTCCTTTCTTACACTCAGTTTATTCTGGATAATGAGTGATGTGTTCAGTGTCACGGGAACCGTGGGTGAATGGAGTCTGATTTTACTCATTTTCAGTGAGATGACAAAACTGAAAATGATCAAAATAAAAGGTTGTGACAAAACGTTTCACAGATGGTGAGCTTGTTTTTGGGCAGAATAAAATGGCGGCATATGTGAGTGACTGAGTGCTGCTGTTTCAGTCAAGTGGGCAAATATATATATATAGAGAGATTATATAGATTAATATTCAAATGTTTTATTGAGTGTTTGAATTTTTTTCAGTAATTGATCTCTCTGATCTATTATAGTTTTTGCTGTATTCTGGATCAGATTTTTAACAGGGTTTGTATCTGTTGTGGTGAAAGAATCTTTTGATGTGTTTGTGTAGTTTGGAAGAGGGAGAGCTGGGCAGAGTGACAGATTCTGTTCTGAAGACGGGTTGGATTCTGCAGTTGGTGTTAAAGGGATCCGTTTAAATGATGTTAAGTGTGGAGACTGCAGACGAGGGCTGCGACGCTACAGCTGGCGGCGCATGGATCTGATGAAGTGCAGACGCAGCCGCCTGCTGCTCGCGCAGACGTGGGCTGTGACTTGGCTGTCAGCATGTGACACCCAGTATGGCAGCCGTTGACTAATTGATGCCACCTTGTCAACCCTAATTACTGCCACTGCTGCAATGAGAGAGAAGCTAATTAACAGTCTAACAATGTTTGTCACGTAAGACCGGCCTCAGATATTTAGGAGAGGGTCCAGGTCTGCTGCGAGTGCATGCGTGGCTGCGAGTGCATGCATTGTCTGTTCATGTTTTGATCTTTCTGCATTTGCAAGCCTTTTCTTACCCTTCTGTAGCTATTGAGTTTTTATGCCCTTTATTCTGTTGCGTTTGTGTCAGATCTGGTTAGGATGGAGACACCAGCTGCAGCTGCAGGTTCAGTTTTTGTTTTTGATACGTTTAGAACTCGTTTTATCCCCAGTAAGCTGAACTGCTTTAATTATCAGTGTGTGGAAACAAGCATCATCATTAATGAATAAACGGCACAACAGAGTGTGTGTGTGTGTGTGTGCGTGCGTGCGCGTTTGCGTGCATGTGCGCGTGTGTGTGCGCGCGTGTGTGTTGCCTGATTTGATCTGTTTGGATCACAAACAGCAGCTACAGCAGAATAAATCTCTGGAACAGAACTGTTATGTGTCTTTCAGTACATTTCTGCCTTTTTTAACTCTGCCATTTTTGTGTTGTTTGTTTTTTCCTCAGCTTCGAGTCGATGGAATCCCTCCTCCACCTGAGACCGCCTTGTTGTACGAGACGGTTGCTGTCGTAGAGGGAAGCCCAATTCTGCGCGACATGGTGTTCAGTCCAGATCATCAATACATCTACCTGCTGAGTGAGAAGCAGGTGAGGTTTATTTGAGAAATACTATGATCTCATGTAATGTGGGGTGGATAAGATTGACATGTTGTCTTCTCACATTTAAACAAAAATGAAAACAACGAGAAGAATGAATAAAAACACATTAGTCAGGAGGGAGGGGCGGCACCCGGGGTCTGTCTCAACACCGCTGTTGTTTAAAGACCCCAAACAGAATCTCAGATGTTGTTTTAACATCTGGAGACAGGAAAACAGAATCTGAAACGCTAGTTCAGGGCTCTGAATGCAGCTCCAGCTGCTCGTAAGAACTGGTGGGAAAATAACAGCCATCCCATAATGCATGATACTGTTCTACAGTACAGCTGCAGATGAAATGAAGCTCTCGCTTCATGTTTCTCTCGATGCTCGTTTCTGTCTTTCTCAGAGAAACAAGACGAGCAGAAATGTGTTGCTTTGTGCATTTTGTCAAAGGCTTTGTTTGCATTTTGTGCCTTTTTTAAGATTCAGTTCAATTGACGCTAATTCAGTAGCAAAGCCTCAATCCTTCAGTTTGGGGATCGTTGTAAATCCTTTTCAGTCATGAGTCGAGTTGTGCTGTCAGATGTTGTGATTTACACAGGAAAAAGATTTCAGCTGAAAAACAGAATTCTGTTGTTATTCATTTCCTTAAAAGTCAATAATGTTATATTTTAATGTTGCTGCATAAGCCTTGTAGGATTAGATAAATCTGTCACTGAGTGAAAACGAGAGAGAGAAATAATATTACACAACATTTCATTTTTACTTTAAAAACTAAAAAGTCATCATTAAAACTTAAAATGTGTAAATTTTAGTTTAAATAAAGTTCTTCCCATTAGGACTTGGTGGCGTTGTAATAGAATCATCTGGCCTGTGTCTGTGAGTGGAAAACTCACTAACTCACTAACTCTGACCGCTGCAGTGGCTGCGTTTTGTTTTTCATTTTCAGCAGACGGTGGGATTGTGTTTGCTGAGAAAATGTCCCTCAGATGTGTGTTAGCCACGAGCCGCATGAATGAATGCTGTTATTTACTGTCAGTCTGTAATTCAGCCGTTCATGAGAGAAACAGATGAAGTCTGTCATTTATCCAGCATTCTGCTCATCCTTCAAAAACTGACGTTTAAATGCTGTGATTATCGCTCACAGGAAGAGTTGATATGATTATACAGTAACCAGTATGAGGACATTTCCTGAGCACGTGTCTGTGCAGGAGAACACGTGTCTGTAACCCTGTTTGTATGTTGGCCTGTCTTTGTTAGCAGTTGTGTATTTTTTGGTTCTGGTGTTTTTGTGCCGTCAGAGGCGATTACATCCCTGCAGAAGGAGCCTGTTTAGATCTTAGAGCTTTAAGTCATTCAATCAGAGGCTGCAACAGCCCACATTAACTTTGATCCACAAACCGCTCTTTTAACTGTAATATATTCATGTTATTTTTGTCTCAGTGTCTGTTCTTTGGAGCAGGGCCAGCAGATTGGAGTTTTTCACTGTCATCCCGTTCAGCGAAACTGTTTCTCCCCTGAGAGCCGCGCATCTGCAGCAATTACAGTGTTACTTTCCCCCGGATGCCGGTTTTATGAGTCTCATCTGAGCTGATACTGTAGTGTGTGTGTGTGTGTAGTGTGTATGTGTGTGTATGTGTGTGTGCCTGGAAATGTTTTGCTGTCTGTGCTTCTGTCAGGAAAATCCTGACTGTGTTTATAAACAGTTTAATGTGTTTGCTGCTGAATCCTGGACATGAGGAGCTCAGATGGATGATGGGAAGTTTGAATGCAGACATGTTGAGAAGAACTCTTGTGTCATGTGACTAGGCAATAACAGTTTCATCGAAATTCATCCTATTTATGGCTTAATCAAAATTCTAACAAAAATAATGGATTTAAACAACAGAAAAAGACACACCTCCCATTAAAGAACAGTTTGCATTTAAAGAGACCATCATTTTCTCACTCTCATGTCATTGCACACTTACATGAAATATTTGTTTCTGAGAAACACAAATGAAGATATTTTGAAGTACGCTGATAACCAAACTATAGCCCCCATTGACTTTCACTGTACAAACACAAAAACACGGAGACATTTCTCAAAATAACTTCTTTTGTGTTTCACAGAAGAGAATAAGTCACAGAGGTTTGCAATGACATCAGTGTGAGTAACTGATGGAAAAATTATTATTCTTTTCCATTATTATTCTTTTAATCAGAACTTTCAGGACTCAGAACAGCGTCAGTGGAGATGATGTGTGGGTGATCTTTGTGAATGTTGCAGGTGAGCCGTCTGCCGGTGGACAGCTGTTCTCAGTACAGCTCCTGCGGGTCGTGTCTCGGTTCTGGAGATCCTCATTGTGGCTGGTGTGTCCTGCATAACAAGTGAGTCAATGAGAGATTTCAGCTTCTACTTCACAATGTATTTCAGCAGAAGATTGTGTGTGTGAAACTTCATGTCAGTACATTTCATACTTCAGAAAACTTTTGCATTAACTACTGATACTGTTTTGCCATTATAGCATTGAAACTGTGTTTATTTTTATGGCCTGATTAAAAATGTATTATTATTTTTTTAAATAATAAAATTAAAAATGTATTATTTTTACTTTATTATAACGGCACCAGCTGTGTGACGATACAGACATGCAGTAAATTAACTGTGGCTTGTTTCTGCTGTACTGTAATATAGATTTCAGCTGAAGTGTGTGTTTCTATATAACAGCTGCTTCAGTTGTGTCTCGTCCAACAGATCCAGATAAAACTGTCCATTTATAGTCATGCCTTCCTCACTCTCACAAATTCCTCCACAGGATTTATAAAGTATTTGCTGGAAAGAGATGGGTTTGGACCGAGGGTTTGGACCGAGGGAGAGGGTGTTTTGTCTTTCATCTGTACAGTGTCATAAAGCGAGAGGAAGCGCACAGCTTTGGTTTTGTGCGTTACACACATTGAACCCAGAGTCGGCAGTTGCAGTGTTTTACAGCTGCATGCAGACACGGATGAAGATATCCAGTGGTGAAGAATAAAGCAGCTGTGTAGGGCTGTTCAGTTAAAAATAAACTCTAGTTTGGTGTTTTCTGTTTATCCTGTGTACAGCGTGATACGGATCTTTAATTAGGATGTAAATATGGGAATGATGAGAGGTACAATGATTCACGATAGTGAAAAGATGACCTTGAGACTAACTGACACACAAGTGTCTCTGTCTGCTCTGTTTTAATAAACTACAGCTTTAACGTATTGAGTCTGTTAGCTCAGGTTTCACATACTATGAGTGTAACTCTCAGGCTTAACTAAACAACAAGTGTTTTACTGTACAGTTATGTTAACATGATAAATAGAGCTGATAACACAGACCTAACGTCTGCGCTGTAACATTCACAGAGACGACAGTCCGTCTAAACGAGGTTTCTGTGCAAAATAATTGATCAGTCTTTGAGATCTGCGATGTAACTTCACAATGTCACCTATTCACAAATATTAAAAGCAGTGTGTTGATTCTGAGCTTTAAATGCATTTTTTTCCAGGAGATCTCTGTCAAATTAGTAAGATGCTGTAACTGGGTTTATTTTTCTCATCATATGTTCAGCTGTTTGTTCAGAGGAAAGGCAATTGTATTTTTAAAGCCTTTCATTCCACATTTTTGTTGCCAGTACCTTGTTCTCTCAGCACAGTTGCCATGAGAGATCGCTTTCACCAACAAGCGCTGCTGGTGTGTGCTGCTGTTTTCAGCGGCTCTGACCTGTATCTCTCTCTTGGGTTTGTCTTGGTTTGCGTTCAGTTGTCAGAAGTGTCTTTAGCTTCTAGCCACACACACGACTGAGCCAAAGAGGATGAGAGGTGGAAGAAACAGGTGGAGGGGAAAACAAAAGTGTGCCTCTGGAAATGGATTGTGTCCATGGCAACGAGGGGAAGCTGGAAGATGGATTTGCCGTGCAATTCAAATCAGCCCCATTTGCTGGAGGTTGTATTGTGTTACTGCTCTGGTGGGCTCAGGAGGACTGTGCCGGGTGAAAGGAACGTGGTTTAAAGCTTGAGGAGAGCTTTAATTGTTGGTTAGGTTATAGTTAGTTGTTTTTGTTTAATGAGAGATCTGTCGTGTTTGTGAAGAGAGAACGTAGCGTTCAGTTTTCTGTAGATTTAAGCAGCATCTCAGCGTTCAGTAATGTTCTGTTCACGCTTCAGGGTTTTAAATGGCTCTTCTCGCACTGGTTGACCTCATAGCATGCTAATGCTGACATTGGCATGTTTTAGTTATGCTAGTGCATGTGATGCTTCTACCTTGTTAACACACACACATTAACAAGATGGTTATTTAATGTGTGTGTTGTGGTCCAGAAGACTGTGAGACTGTTTGTTAATTTGTGGAACGCCCTCTGTCAAATGTTAGAGGGGCGTTTAGCAAAACATTTGACACAGTGACATTTATAATTTAGCATGTTTTTCTTCCTGTTTGTAACAAATGTTTGTTTCACATGTGCTTATTGAACTTGTGTTTCTACCCCAAAGAGTTTCTGAAAACTGAAGTGGGAAAAGTCAGTAAAAGAAAATTGTGTTTTTAGTTTCCTGAAGACGTCTGAGGAACCGTAAAGGTCATGTTCCAGACAGACTAACAGAAAGAGGAAAACACTTGTGCTGTCAATAAGTTCCTCTCAAACAGGTGGAAGGTTCCTTCATTGTCTCTCTGGTTAATCAAAGTCAAAGAGACGCCTGACCCAGTCTCTGAGCACTCAGTCCTTTACCTATATCAGTGAATGCACAACATCGATATATCCAGGCCCGGCTCTTACCACCTGAGTTCTCCATTATGAAAGAGCTCTGGAGTTTCTCTTCATTCTGTCATTGTCCTAGTTTATGATGGAGTCATAAGAGAAATAGATGAGCTGGTTTGTTAAACATGGAGCTCTCAGCTGGAGAGAAATTATGTCAGGTGGATAGACAGAAAGAAGCATTATGGACGGGAAATAAAGAGAGCAGAACTTCAGGTGAAGGAATAATGACTGTTCTGTTCATCCTGTAGAATATATGTATATAGATATCAAATAGTAATAAGAGTAAATGGTTGCAGAATTTTCATTTTTGCTTGGGCGGTCAGTACCGTACCTTTGAGTACATGCAGGTCATAACTTCTTTACTGAGTGTTGTTCACCACCGTATGTTTCCTGTCCCAAGCGATTTACAGCCCTCATTGACTTCCTGTCCCAGTCTGTATGTGTGTCTGTGTGTGTGTCTGTGTGTGTGTAGAAATCAGAAGTGCAAAATCTTGCTCACTGAAGCTTGACAGAGATGGACTGCAGCAGCTCTTATCATGGAGCGCTGCCGGCCGTGAGCTGCTGTGAGGGCAGGATGTTGTTTACTCATCCGTTTGTTTGTTTGTTTGTTTGTTTGCAGGTGTTCCAGAAAGGAAGCGTGTGAGAAGTGGGCAGAGCCTCAGCACTTCAGTTCTCAGCTCAAGCAGTGTGTTGACATCACCGTCACGCCTAATAACATGTCCGTGACCTCAGCTTCTACACAGGTGAGTGATTTTTACATCCCACTCGAGAGGCATAAAAATCACAGCGGTACAGGGTCTTTATAATGCGTTTTATCACACGCATCCACAGCAGCATCTTTAACTGCGTTTTAATTAAAAATAAAATGAGAATGAATATGAGTCTCAAGAGGCCAGAATGTTGCAAAACTACAGTCAGATGTTTGTCATAACAGAACAGAGATAAAACACAGTGTGTGTGTGTGTGTGTGTGGTTGTGTGTGTGTTTCAGCTGAGTGTGAAGGTGGCTAATGTACCAAACCTCTCTGCTGGAGTGACGTGTGTGTTTGAGGGGCTAACAGAGAGTCCAGGTGAAGTGTTGGCCAAAGGACAAATACTCTGCATGTCTCCATCTCTGCGGGACATCCCATCTGTCACGCAGGGTTACGGTAAGAGACGATAAAGACATTTAAAATGCATTTATCCTCCATAACCTGATGTGGTTTGAGTGATTTACAATATTTAACTGGGACTCACGTAGGGCTAATCTTTATCACTTTTCCATCAAAATGTTTAGGCAAACATTTACATAGTACATCAGATTTGATGCCATATTTAATTGTGACATAAATGAAGGCTGTGTTAAATCTGTTCAATGTTTCATGCTGTCTTCAGCTCCTCGGGCATCTGTCTACATACGACATTATCTGCATGTGTGTAGTTTGTGTCAGCTGATTAAACAGACTTTATTGTCATCACTCACAGAATTATTGTCATTAGTGTTAAATAAAAAGTCTGTTCTTCTCTTTCTGATGTATTTTGGTTTTCTGGTACCTTTGTGATGCTGGTAATTACATGAAACATCTACATCATTTCATCAGCTTTTGGAGTCACTCCATTTTCTTTTCTTTATTTGTTCATTTTTCTCTAAACGACTCTTACCGATGGTAACTTTTAGACTCCGGGGACCTGGTATTCCCATTAATAACAATTATTGCTTGTCCAAATGGAAATATTATGTCAATTATAGTGAAGTGAGGCCCAGATGTATAATTTGATGGGCAGAGTCATTATGGAACACAGAAGGGTTACAGAGTTTGAGACGTAAGTGCATTTCACTCACAGACGGAA
Source organism: Yasuhikotakia modesta (assembly GCA_036877545.1). Classification (NCBI taxonomy): domain Eukaryota; kingdom Metazoa; phylum Chordata; class Actinopteri; order Cypriniformes; family Botiidae; genus Yasuhikotakia; species Yasuhikotakia modesta. The sequence goes on along the minus strand of JBAJNP010014800.1, from coordinate 604 downwards.
GAAGTGGATAAATGCTCACAATCAAATGTGTTAGAAACATGAACATCAGTGAGTGTGTGGAGCAGCACACAGTCACGGCTCAGCCTGCATCACAGCAGCAGTGAGATGAGTTCAAACACACTGATCATGTCTCTGTCCTTCACTTCATTACAGTCTCTTTGGTTTCTCCTCCAGGCGATAAACGGCGGGTGAAGCTCTCTCTCAGATCCAGAGAGACGGGTCTGAAATTCATCACCACAGATATAATCTTCTACAACTGTAGCGTCCTGCAGTCGTGAGTATGACAGAATTGTGCTTCTGAACTTCTCGCTGTTTGACTGGATCTGTAGAACAACTCAAAACTCCAAACTCTGAGCTTTGTCAGCGTTTTCCTTTTAAAACAGAAACACAGCTGCTGAATTATTCACTTGTCTGTCCAGAATTACTACTACTAAAAAACACCCTTCAAACAGACACAAGCTGTATTTCAGCTGTATTGGTGTGTTAATAAAAGTGTGATCTTATTTTTCATTCTAGTGCAAAAATACTGTTTTTGCTAAAGTGTTTTTCTGTGTTTATGTCATTGCATCAAACTCGGATCTCTTTTTAAAAACTTAATATCCTC
>JBAJNP010014799.1:0-10581 GCA_036877545.1 Yasuhikotakia modesta | reverse complement strand
ACACACACACACACACACACACACAACAGAAACACACACACACACACACAACAGAAATACAACACAAACAAACACACAAACACACACAACAGAAACACACACACACACAACAGAAACACAAACACACACACACACAACACAAACACACACACACACAACAGAAACACAAACACACACACACAACAGAAACACAAACACACACACAACACACACACACAACAGAAAAACAAACACACACACACAAACACACACACACACAACACACACATTCTGCAGTGAAGATGACGCTGTGTTTGTGATGATACGTGAAAGACTGTAAACACAAGAACCACAGGTTTATATTTTACAGGCAGTTTATTTTGAGTACAGCTGACAACTGACGTGAGATCAGCATGAATAATTCAGTGTCTCTCTCACATCTCATAAACTCTCTGTCTCCCTGCATGTTCATTTAGTTCTAATGAAGTCATGTTAAACCATGAAGCAGGGCTGGGTAGTTACTAAATTACCCCATAAACCACCTTAAACTAAACTACAACATGCAACAAGCTTCAGACAAATGATGGAATTAAACCGGTACTGTTATAAATAAATGTGTGGTGTGTAGCAGTGTTTTCATGAGGATTCTGAGCGTGTAACTTTTAGCAGTACATACAGCAACTTCAATCTATATCCATATATTCATGTTAGTTTACATGCAGGTTTATTTAAAGTGACAAGTTTTGATCAGTAAATGATTGAACATTACAAATGATAATCATTGTATTAAAGAGAGAGGGAAAGAGAGGAAGAGAGAGAGAGGAAGAGAGAGCACCATACATCAGATAAATCATTTGAGATAGAAATCTCAGCTGGAATTGCCTTTCCGCTTGAAAAGAGGTACGTGGAAATAAAAGGCTGAACAGGACAGAGCTAAAGCCACCTTTCATGATGACAGGAAGAGAGAAGCACGCCATCACTCAGAGAGAGAGAGGGAGAGGGAGGGGGGGTGTAAGAACAGAATGGGGCAATTCCTTGTTACAACAAACAGCGAGTGAGTCTGTAAATCCACAATGTCAGTCACAGCTACATCCACAGACCCGCGCTGTCGGCTCCACTCAAATACACACAAAGCCCACCAGGACAGACCAGAAAAACTCGCCCCGTTATAATCGATCGTCGCCCCCCTGCGACCCGACGCTTGACATACTCGCTAGATAACCTTGAGCTCAGGTGACAAGCCTGGAACACATGCAAAACATTCAAACTGAGGGAACTGAGATGTACAAATAGTGTTGAAAAATAATCGCTGGTTAATATTTATGAGGTCACAGTCTAAAGGACTGAGGAGGATGATGATGAAGCAGAATCAGGGGAACAGTGAGTGACAGGAGGTGTCATCAGCTGTCAGTCAGGTGAAATGGGAACATTCAGATCTGATAATATCTTCACGAGCTTCTTAGAAATGAAAGGCTGGTTAGAATCAATGCGTCTCTGATAAGAGATGATGGGATGTGGTCCAACATCTTTGAGCTGAGCTCTCTGTCAGCAGACCGTCTGAGCTGTTCATCTTCTCTCCACACAGCTTGCAGGTCCCCTCAGAGGTGGAGGCAGCTGGAGGAGCGTGTGATGAAGGTGCTCGCAGGAGCCAAAGCACTAATCATGACTGTGTGAAACTGTAGAAGCTGAAGCAGTGATGGTGCTACGCTGACGTTAGCACAGTTAGCTGCTACGCTCGTTTCTTGAGTTACACAACCTGTTACCTTCACTGACACACCAGTTACTAAAACAGCATAATAGGACAGATCTTGATGGAGGCTGCAACTCCTGCCAGTCTGAGAGATTATCTGAACACTGAGAAGACAGTAAAGAACACGCTTGCTCATGAATATTGTGCCATTTGAGAAAAGCAACAGCATAATGAGTGTGTGAGGACAAACAAGAGAAAAACAGACGTCATTTACTCGCTCCTGCATCCCAGACGCTTGCGCTGCTGCCCCCGGAGAGGACGAGGTCGGATTAATAATGGCAGTTCTGGTCTAATTACTCATAAAGCCCGTCTCCTCTGAAACTAATGGCCCGCGGTTGAGATATCTGCTGGATTTAATTCAGCTTAAAGAGACAGCGTCACAAATTGCTCTTCAGGGGAAGAAGCGGCGCATGAAAACATGCTCTGCTCTACACAGAGACACGGCAGCGCAGAGATCACCTGACAGGTTAAACAGATTCTACCGCCCTCTGATCTGGCCAAGACAATTCATGTTTGAGGCTTCGGCCATTACATACAACTTCTCAAAACATAAAATATTGTGTTGGTTTATGAAAATGGAGAATATATTTGTCATCGTCTAGGGCAGAAAAGATATTAAGGAAAGTATTAGGATCTCTGGCATGTGTTGATCACTGGTGTATTCTCACTTATCACAACAAATTCTGCCGAGCCGGTTCTGCTCACGTCTGCTGAGAATATATTAATACAAACATCAAACCAGCACGATCTGAATCCTGGAAACCTTAAGCACAAACACACGCCGTTACAGCTGCGGTCAAAAGCACTTCATCTTCCCTTTAATGTCATGTAAAACATAATAGAAAACATAAAATCAAAGCTCTGATCCAAACCCAGTGAACTGCAGCCCTACTGCTTACATTAACATGTTGCTAAGCAATGCCTCAACAAGCGTTATAAAACACAGCACACGCAACTGTTGGGTCAATAAAACCTTCACTGAATCATTGTTTCTTACTAATGAAATTCTGCTGGTTTAACATTCTGTGTTTCTGTTAACTCTGTCTGCTTGTTTATGGAGGCCGTCACAAAGCATCGTGGGATTGCTTTCTGTTTAAAGGACACGATTATGTGCGTCTACTGATGATTACAGTATCTCTCTCTGAAGGTTTTGTAACATAACTAATGTCTCTTACAAACATGTTACTTACAGCATAAATTGTCTAAGACTTTATCGTCTTTAATTTATTTCATAAGTGTATCATTTATATATTACATATATTTAAACAGGGCTGTCACACATCTACACTGGGTAAAACAGGGCTGACAGAAAAACAGCCTCTCATTCACTCATGCAGCAGAGATGCAGCAGAGATGCAGTGTTTAGTGCGATGATGCTCGGCTGGTGGCGGGCAGCGAGGAGCGTGTGATGAGCAGCATACTGCAGTCCATGTGTCTGACTGCAACTCTGCCCACATACTGTCACAACACTAAAAATCAGCAGTAATGAAGTGTGTGTGTGTCTGGGGCCAGGTGCTACCAGAAATGAACTCAACCATCTGTGACAGAAATTTGTCAGTGGGTTTAATTTCAATTAGGACGGTTCGCATTTCTCCTCAGAACTAATGCTGGACAGAGGGTGAGGTGTTACTAACCGACTCTGCTCAAGTTACAGAGCAAAAGAGCCGTCTGTACATTCCCTTCCTTCCAAAACAAACCTCAGTGATGCTTTCAGGTCATCACATGATTGGAGAGCCAGACGAGACATGAACAGAGATTCATTCATCAGACATCTGCAGAGGTCTGATTCTGAAATAGTGTGAATTAAGCTGCAAGCACACACACACACACACACACAGAACCATCATAGCACATCCACATTACACACGTCAGATGAAAAGCAGCCAGTCTGCTGTACATGTTGAGCTAACATGTAGGTAGTTGAACTCAGAACTGCTCCCACAATTCCCGGGTGTTTTCCGCCTCCACCTCCCGCTGCTGTGTCTCTCGTTTCCCTAACTAAACCTCATGTAGCCTTTTCTGTGGAACACAAAAGAATAAAAAATATCAGTCACACCAGCTTGAAAAATAACAAAAATAATTATGCAAACAACTGATGCTCTCTCTCTTTCTCTCTCTCTCTTTCTCTCCCTCTCTCTCTCCCTCTCTCTCTCTCTCTCCCTCTCTCTGTAATTTGTAAATGAATCATTCTTTTGAATCATTGTTTTCTAAACTGATTTCCTGAAAAGAAGCAACTCAAATCTTTTGTTCATGGTTCAGAAATTGCCACTTTTCTCATGAACATGCCAAAGAAATCCAGACAGGACGTCAAGATTGTGAGTGAAAAATGTTCAACACACAAAAACTATCATGTTTTTAAAAGAAATCTCTCTGACCGGACGATCATTTCTCAGCTCTGCTGCAAACTGCTGGTCAGGCTATCAGGAACGCTGAGGATCACCTGTAACTGAGGAAGAGGAGGTTGTGGAGGGATCTGTGTGAGGTTACAGTCATGCATGTTATTAGCCCACAGATCATCATCTTCCTGCTGACGGTGGGTTTAAAGCGCACGGGTGGGTGGGGCTTCAGGCCTGTGCTGTCCTTGGTACCGCTGTAAACTGTCCTGGCTAGATGCTAGCGGCCACGGTGAGTCACGTCACCTAGCGATGCATACAAACACATTAGCTTTCCAAATAGAGCCATGCAGGTTCACCACACACCCCTCCTCACACCGTGCAGCTGACCCCGGCCCAAGGTTTCTGACGTGAGAGGAAAAAAACGACAACAGAAAGTGAGTCAGAGGCTGAGGAGGGCGAGTGAAGATACAGCCATAAATGAGAACAACTAGAGAATGAGAGAAGAGTCGATGGTTAGTCCTCTAAAACACTCCATCAAAAATCCATCAGCCACACAGATCTGCCTCACGCTGAGGTATTTTACCTCGCTGTCAGGGAATAATACATCTTCAATATGTGCTCTCAACTGAAATCATCTGTCCGCTAATACAGCATGTTTTCCTGCTCCTGCATTTACACCAGCATCAAACAGCATCAGACACGTAACGGCTGTGTGTGCTGCAGGTTCCTGTCATCTGTACTCTCTGTGCCTCTGAGATTTTAAGGTCATGTCATTTTGTATTAATTAATTAAAATATTGTCCCTTGCGGTGGACTTATAATGAAAGCAAAGGTTTCTCTCTTCGTAATGTGATTTTTAATGATCACATTTCACCCTCTCGCTGTCTCTAATGAATGAATCTCAAAAATAAATAAACGTGCTTAGAAATGGGCCTAAATGTGCAGAAAACAGGCAGAATGAGAGAAAATATCAGATGTAATGAGCGTTTTAACCCAGCAGGCTGCGGTCAGTTACTGTACAGCCCAACACAATACGCTCCTCACAAACACATTCATCTGATGTTCTCCAGCGCCGTCAGTAACACATGAACAGCTCAAAACTGGACCGATCCCTCTGGACCGCAGACAGCCGGTGCTGTGGGTCATTATGCTGTTATGAGTCCATTCTGATTGTGAAGTGATTCAAGGGTGAAAGAAAACAATACAGAAGTTTACAGCAGTAGCACAGAGTGGATAACTGCTGCTCTTCTCCTAATGCGTCTCCACCAGCTGGAGTCCTCCAAGATATTAAACAGACGACACAGTTCCCTGTCACGTTCTCACAGAGTTTATATTGAGCACTGCTGTGTGAGAAGATGGGAGGTTTATAAATAGACTTCATACAAACACACACACACACGTATGCGTGTGTCTGCATCTCTGCTGCAAAGATTTCAGACAGTCACAGAACATTCAGGAGGGTGACAGTGAGTGAGACGTTTCACCTCCTCAACCTGAGTTCACCTCCTCAATATGTCACCTTCACTAGTAAACACTGTATAGCAGGAGGGAAAATCCCAGGAAAATAATCACAATAGCCAATATATTCACCATTTTCTACTTATAAAATGCTTTTTTTTACACATGAATGAAGCTGATTTTTCAGTTGGATAAAGAAGCTGTTGTACAACTGCTGTGACAAGAATTCAGCAGCAAGATGATCAGTGATGTGTGTGAAATTACTAGAACAGACAGAATAAACAGTCTGATATCTGTCAGGCTGATCTGATCACAGTCCGATCATCAGTCGGACACATTCCTCTCACTTCCATAAACACAGATTCTAACAGCAATCATTGTCTAATTTAAATGTAGTTAAACGTCAAACACACACAGACACTTTATCTTTCAATCTTCTGAGCTGATATGGTTTGTTTGGGCCTGACAGGACTGCGGGGGCTGGTGTGTGTTTGGTTATTTTGATCTCACTGGTGAACATATGTCACCCTGTTGACTCACGTTCAACTCCACCACACTCACGTTCTGTATGACACAGTTCAGCACTGAAGATTTCACAGTCAATTAAACTCACCCACAATGCATTTCACTGCCCTGGTGTGCAGCACACACACACACGCACACACACACGCACACACACACGCACACACACACGCACACACACAGAGCGTCACGACTGCTGGCACAGTCGCTCTTATTTGGGGGGGGGTGAACGGCGTCTCCGCGGGATGAGAAATGTGTCATCGACACAATATGATGAGGAGAATCCGGTTTCAAACATAGGATTTGTGGGTCCATTTATATGTTCAGAACCATTGTGCTGTTCCAAAAGAGCCCAGAAAACAGTTACATGTTATTAAACTCTACAGGCAGGTGTGTGTGGTTTTAATCACAGTAGTCCCTGTGCTGAGAGAGAAAGACAGAGAATAAAAGAGAGAGAGAGATGCCACAACCTCCAGAAAACATTCTTCAAATGTCTTGCTAAAAACAACTATTTATACATATTAATTAAAGTAGTTCCGTTTAATTAAATGAATTATTCAGCTCAATACTGAATATTTATGCTTATTAATGCCTCACACTGTTAGCTTAGCAGTGTTGTAATGTCAGATTGTGTTGATATCGGCCGTCTCAAATCAAGAGTCGTGTCTCATGCGGAGAGCGTTTGTATGGCGCGTGGGTCGCTGTCCATGTCAGATCAGTCAATTATGAGGTTCGCTTCAGACGTCTGCGAGGCAGCTTTCAAAACACATTTTGAAACACTCTCATCTGATGCTCCAATAAACGCCTGAAATACACAGACAGAGAAGCACTCCTGCAAAATTAGCAAGTCAGATTCAGAAAGTGATCGGTTCTGCTGCTTTCATGGGTCAGCGTTCGTTTCCCGCTCCTCTGAGTTCTGTCAGGTGACAAGAGAAGAGAGGACAAAAGACGACAGGCCGATTACAAGCAAAGCCGCGTCAACAACTCACGACACTGACAAAAACAAACCTTTCAGCGAGACGGAGAGGAAAAAGAAAGAACTGCAGAGAGAGAGAGAGAGGCCGAGCGAGAGATCTGGACATAAATGCACTCAAGATAAATGAAGGAGATGTGTGACTCCTCACAGCTCTTCAATAACAGCAGCTCAACACAAACCCTGCTCAGAGTGTGAAACCAGCTGATGACATCCACCCTAAACACAACCAACAGTGACACACACACACACACACACATATTTCACTTGGCTGTGGTGTATTAATGAGGGCACATAACTCTTCAGACTGAAATATGGTCTTGTGTTTAAGTTACAGGATAAGCTTTGAGAGATTAACACTCACTGTGTCACTGAACAACAATGTTTCTGCCGGTCTGATCCAGTCTGCAGTGCAGATTTTAACTTCATTTTCACTGACCCTGAGGCAAAAACAAGAATTGTTTTTTGTTTCCACCATATATTTTAAACAGAGTGTCAGCCGCAGAATATTTTACAGTAAAGATTTCATCACAAGACATTCAAAACACATAAATTTCTTTTGAAAGCTAACTCTTGAAAACTTTATATCCTTTATAACTTTCATAAGCGCTCATCGCCTGTAATAAACACGCAGACACACTCAAACACATTTCACATCCACTGCAGCAATCTCACTGCAGGATTATTACATCTGTGCGTTTATCATAGTTTTTAAAATGCTTTGTCCTTATTCTGTTTCTCATGCGTAAGGCCCTGAGCCATTATCGTTTGTGGAGCCCCCTCTGTTTGCACAGATCCACTAATGCCCTGGTCTGATCTCTCTTTTTAATAATGATAAAAATCCAATTACAGCAGCACAAATAAACACAGAAAACAAACTGGCTGTCAATCAGCAAACACACACAGTGTTAATGAATGTGTTAAAAGAAGATCTGCAGTGTTTTTTGCTTGGCTCAACACATGACTGCATCATTAACTGAAAACAAGAGGCCTCATGAAAAGATAACAGATTCAAATAAATATAATTCCTGCCAAGCACTGATCTAAAGCAAGCGACACACAACTGCATACAATCGTATCACCAGTGCAACTGTGACTATTCATGTCCACATGATCTTTTGTTTCTGGAGTTCATCTCTGCTGTTTTAAACAGAAGTCTTGAGTACAGACACCAGATACAGATCAGAGGAGAAACAGTTTTTTGTCTCATTATCCAATAACATCCCAATATCCCTGAAACCAGAATAGTTCCCTTAAAAGTGTTGTTTTAAAAGAGTGTATCTTGAGTAAAGCTTTTTCTGTCCACCTTGGCAAAGAGAAACAAAGTTCTGAGAGAGAAACGAAGGTTTAGTTCCTGGTGGTGAACATTCGGATCGGGGTCAGAGTTTATGATGTCGTTTTGGTTCTGCGGGTTTAATCTGACAGCTGACGACTCTGTTCTCAGAACCTGATGAGATGGGCTGTGACCCGATATGATCAGAGTAGCATGTACTGAACACCTGAGATTTCACATCTGAGAGAATGTGATGCACTGAATTCTAAATGAATAAAAAACAACAGCTGCACTAATTCTTATTTTTAACATGTGGATCATTTATGAATTTTAATTGAATTGTTTTATCTAGAGCTTGTTGATGTTTCTGGAAACCAAATCAACAGAATTAAAGCTCAGATGTTTTATCTAAATGATGTAAAATAGTTTATATATCCAAATCCTTCAGTAATTAAATCTTAAATGCTCAAAGCCTCCATTTTGGATTAAAGCAGAAGTTATTTCCTGTCTGTCTCTCTCTCCCTGATCATTGGATGTCTGTCTATCTGCCTGTCTGTCTGTCTGTCTATCCTGAATATTTCACACTCTGTTCCTGCACAACACATGATCTGTTAACACAAACTGTTAACCCAAAACTGAGCATATAAAACTCTCACACAACGCTGTCTGGAGAATCACCTCCTGATCACAGTTCATGCGTGTTTTTAAGAATTCATTCTGTGTGATAACAGCGTGTGATTGCTGCGAAGTGTGAATAATTGCCATGTTAAGACTCGCCTTTGTGTAGAGAGAGAGAGAGAGAGAGAGAGAGAGAGGACAGGAGAATAGTGATAATGTTAAACCACATACTGTCATCATTAAACATTCAGTAGATCACTATGGAAACATTCTAGCTCCTAAACCATTACACATAATATAATATAACGAAGTACATTTACTGGAAATATAATAAAGCAACTGATATTGTAATCCTCTGTCTGTTTGGCACAGTGTTTATAGTTCACACAAGCAGACTCTGTAACAGCGGTGATCGTCTTTGAAACGTATCTGTGTTTGAATGGATGAATGCAGTGCTGCAGTTTCCTGGAGAGTTTGTCACGCTGACAGCCGTAAACAAACTCGCAGAAGTTACACACATACTTCATCCTTTAATGTGCTGCTGCTAAAACGTTAAAAACAGAAACGAGGCAAGCTGGAGAAATGAGTTAACTTCACTAATTCACCACCCTGACCTGAGAAACACTGACAGATGATGATGAGTGTATGCAGCAATCGCTTCCTTATCTAAATGCTGCTTACAGTAAATAAATAAGTGCAGAGAAAACACTGTGGCTAGGTGTTGTTTCAGACATTGTGCAGGGACAGGCAGCAGTGAGATCACACACACACACCACATCACATATCACACACATACACAACACACACATATCTCACGTCACACACATACCCAACACACCACACACACACACACGCACATCACAGGTGTTCATGGCCTATTTGTAAAATACAAACAACAATGAAATTCTTCCTGTGGCTCTCAGAACCAACGGCTCATCACCAGAATGAAGCTCTTACTGTAAACAGCCAATGGCACATTAGAGCTGATGCAACACTTCCTGTCTGCTCATGCTGTGATTGGCCAGAATTTACAAGCTGTGTCAGCAGTCATGACATATGCCTCCATCTGAACCCTGAAACAGCCAAATTACGTCCAAATATTTCTGCAGTTTCTCTCATTCATGATACAATATTCTGACAGTCAAACGGCTGAAACATAAAAACGGGCTAAACAAATGAATTCATGAGAAACTGACTCCTTCCAACCAGCAGTGAAATGAATTACAACAAACTGTAATGAAATGTTCCAGAACAAACCGTGTGTTCTTCACCACATAGACTGACATGTTACATTCTTAATGTTTATCTAGATCTTAAAGACAAGGTTTTTAATGTCTGTCTTCATCAGATTTTGATTCATTTGCATTAATCTCAGTGGCGGCTGGCGGCTGGTATACGCTGGTATCAGCAGGCGGCTGGTATAGGCTGGTATCAGCAGGCGGCTGGTATACGTTCACTTATTCAACAGCTGTTAATGAGGGTGACATTTAGTAGAATATAAAAGATGGTCTGTTTACTCTTGCCTTTTTTATAGGAGGAAGAGAAGAGAGAATGAAACTTGTTTTGAGTGTCTGAGCACAACTGACTGTTGTTCTCTAATAAAGTACCTGCTTTACAACAAATGAACTCCTTCAGATGACAGGAGTGAGATGTGCTGATGTATTCCAGCCACT
>JBAJNP010014798.1:0-10582 GCA_036877545.1 Yasuhikotakia modesta | reverse complement strand
AATCATGCTCCTGGTGGCCCCGCTTTGGTTCACTTGAATATGGTTCTCAGATGTGATAGATCTATTAGATGGATCTCCATGGGAGATTCCAATCATGAGAGACCTTCTTTCCCAGGAGGAGGGTGCCATCTTACACCCCCGCCCAGAGCTATGGAAGCTGTGGGTGTGGCTCCTGAAGGGGCACAACTCTTGGCTTCTGGTCTCTTAACCGAGGTTGTGGAGACCATTTTACAATCCAGAGCTCCCTCTACGAGGAAACATTATGCCCTGAAGTGGAAGCTTTTCACTTCATGGTGCAGAGAGCGCCAGCAAGACCCAGTGGGCTGCACTGTAAATGCAGTCTTGCAGGCTCATTTCTCTGCAGGACCTGCCTACTCCACCTTGAAGGTTTGTGTGGCATCCATCTCTGCATACCGCACTTCATTAGGTGGATATCCTATAGGTAGACACCCTTAGGTTACACGGGTTACCCCTCCTAAGGGGACCAAGACACATTCTACTCAGGGTATGGTGGCCTCTAAGGCCTTCTACGCAGATGTCCAATTCAGGACATCTGTGACACTGCGGGATGGTCCACTCCCTTAACTTTCGTTAGGCATTATGGCCTCGATACTCAGCCACGTCTGGCTCTTCGGGCCTATTGCCCTAACTTGTGCAATCTAACACAGAGGGCAGGGGGGGTCACTTCAGTATGGATAGTGGGCATCTCGTTCCCATAGCGTTTCGACGCAGCTCGAGTTCCTGAAAGGGAACGTCTCAGGTTACGTATGTAACCCTGGTTCCCTGAAGGAAACGAGACGCTGCGTCTCCTGCCATACCTCAGTTCCGCATGTCTGCGTTTGCTTCATTCATCCTAAGGTCCTAAGCTAACCCGAGCAGCGTTTTGCATGTGTGTTTTATAGTCTCTTGGTCATGCCGTCACCCCGCCTGTAACGACACGCCCCCCAATTTGTGATTAGACACCTGTATCAGAGTGCATAAAAGCTGATGGCGTTTCCATAGCGTTTCGATGCAGCGTCTCGTTCCCTACAGGGAACCAGGGTTATATACGTAACCTGAAACGTTTCAGAGGAGTTTAAGGGTTTAAACATTTTCTTAGGCCACTGTACATTACAATTAATAATAAAGTATGATTCATAATCATTCATACACAGATAACAGCAGCAGTCCAAACATTTATTTTATTTCTATTTGAGAATCCTTTGATTGTGCCAGTTTCTTGCCATTGTTAAGGTGTTTTGATTGATTTTTCAAGTGTTGCATATATGATTATAAGGGTGTTCTTTCATATATTAAAGCTCCTAGGAATAATTAAGGTTAATCTCTACAAAAGCAAACAATAAGAAATTTTAACCCAAACAAATGTGAACCAGGCATAAATTCAAGTGTAATTGGAAAGGTTTTTCCTTTGTATGAGGTATCATTCCAGTCATACAGAATGTTATTAGGTTAATGGTCAGAAATGATTGACAAAAGACTTTTTCTCTCACCTGGCGATGACAAAGAGCACACAGCTAACACCCAGATAGGCCAGCAGGATGTAGACCCAGATGTCAGGGGTCATGGGATTCAGGAAGGAGAAGAACCCACTGTTGGTGCTGTTGGGTCTGCGGTACAGGATACTGATGCCAGTGTTCAGAAAGGGTTTGGAGAAGTCAATCACTTTCTCACGGACAAAGGTGATTGTGAGTGGAGCTACAGCAAGGTCAGCTTTCTGGATGACACAAAGCAAAAGTCCAAATACAAGTGTATATGTATAAAAATTGTCAACATAAAATATGCTTAAGCACAGTATGCACTCTGTTTGTAGTATAACTCCTCCTGAATCATGTTTTTTGTTGTGTTTTGAAAGAGCCTGAGGGAGGCACCCATATGCAACAACGCTGCATGTACAGTATGTTAAGAAATTATTATTAACTTAGAAGTGTAAACAATAACATTATTTCCAAAATTAATAACGGGTACATTTTTTACAAAACTGGTAGCTATTTCGCTTGATGGAAATTACACATTTAATCAAAATTAGTCAATTTGACTTGAACACCCTCACATACAATCAAGAGAAAAATGATTATTTTGCCTGTGAGGAATGAATATCTGACAGCATACAAACCAGCCCATCACCCACAGTAACAAGGGCAAATTCATACCCCAGGGGCTCAGACTCAGTATTGCCAAGGTGACTCAACTGTTGAAACAAGTGGCCTAGTTTCCTCACTGCCTGCTATTTCATTCCCTCTCTCTGTATGATTTGCAAGAGCAGGGAGGCATTCACTTGCTGATGTCTGGCTGCATCTTTAGAAGGTCACAATTTACATCGCCTTACCCTGCTTTCTTCTCTCCAGGGTTGGACATGAGGTTAATGAAACCAGCTGCTTTGGTGCACGCTTCATTGCATCCTTCCCCCTAACATGATGAAACTCGGGTTCAGACACAAAGCAGCTACATTTTGAACATCATGGAATGGAGCATTTTCATCACAATGGGATCTTCTTTCTTCTTTTCACTGTAAGACTGCTGTTACATTTTCTGGCATCTTTTGACATTTTATTGGCATGACCCATCCTGGTGGATGGATGGTGAATTATCTTGTTCCCTCTCTCCCTCTCTCCTTTATCCCATATAAAAAGATCCACAGCCCTGATTGACAGTCTCTGTGGCCTAAAAATAAAGCAGTGTGTGACTAACCAAAAGAGTAGTAGAAAAACCAAGAGAAAAACAATCCCCAGTGTATCTGCTGGAGAGGTTCCTGCAATCTCATTAAATATTTAGATCATCAACACACAGCTGTCTCCTTTGTCCTACCACAGTTTTTGAAAACCACAAACATTACCCACAGGGCAAGACAAACCCTGCTGAAAAGATGAGCGTATGTTATGTTTATATGTTGTGCTTGCTGTGCTGGTATGCATGACGGTCGATAATTCAGCCATGCCAGACAGATGCTCTTCTCTCAAAATTGAGTCTCAATTGGTCTCAATTGGCACTTTTTGGTCACTAGATCTGTTTTTAAATAATTTCATTTACCACAAAGCTTATGGAGGCTGATTTTATAGAGATGTCACATGTATGAGTACACTAAAACATGCCCAAACACTTAAATCAGGTAAAAACTGTTTATACAAATACATTTGCATTACTGAGACATACTTATAATTAGCATATATTGGAGCCAAGAGCCAAAGAGACACAGCATCAATATTCACTCATGATCAATAAGGCAAATTCATGGATGTCAATATCATCTGTAAAAGTCTCTTATAGACACAGTCTTGTGACTGTGAAATGCATTCAGTTAAAGTTAGTGAGCCTGCACTGGTATAACCTTCTGGCTTATGCACCCATACAAAGACTAATTAACAGGAAGAAATAACATGCTACTAACACTGGCATGGCTGGATGATTAATGAGATCATCAATTATAACTAAATCAAGTCCAATAAGGCATATTGCAACATTTAGATTCTTCCTCCATTGTGACCTTTAGCTCTGAATAGATTCTATGGTGGCTTTTGGGGTGAAAAATGAACAGTGATGTTTTACATTACACAGCAGTCCTCATGACTTTAATTCATACTCCGGCTTAGAGTTTAGGAAGTGCTCTACACACCTCCTCCACATATTTTTAGCTATTGAGGTATTTTTAGGCATGTTTTTGTTTCCCTTTTCTGACATTGAGTCTCTGGATATGAGTAATATCCCACAAATAATCAATAATTTCATATAAATCTGTCTGTCAGTGCAGGAATCAAAACAATATTTTAACATTGGAGTAATGCAACAACACAGAAATGGAACCAAAACAAAACCTATTGTACTTCACATTTATAATTTCATAATAGAACATTAAAATTATATTTGTCGACCTGAAAGGATGTACAGGACCTAAACTACAAGGAAGGACATTCAACAGTCTAATACTGTGTAAACATAGTTAACAGATACAAGTTGCAATTTTGGTTAATTGTTTTGACAATGTAATATAAATTAAATTCCCCCCAAAAATAAACACAGATTTCTATAGGGGCTTTGCATACATTATTAGTATAATCTAATGCTTATTAAAACACAACATGCTATTCCTGAGATTTTCTGAAGCTTGGAACCTACAAAGATGACTGAAGATGACTTTGACTTGATTAACCTACAGGAGAAAGCAGCATTAAATACGTAGATACGAGAGAAAAGAGCTTGATAACTTATGAAACATTGAAACATTGATTTGTGAACACGCTGAGGAGTGACAGTTAAAATATATAACCCTGTGATTTAATGGCACTTTATCAGCTTAAAACAACCACATAGTAAAGCATTTGCTTGTTGAAAGTTTGAAATCTACAAGCCCTTTAATGATAACCCAACACGCACATCTGAGCTAATAAAAATACTGATGAAAATAAATTGAGCTGATAAACAACTTTGACAAGGGCCATTAATAACAGCCAGTCTGCACCCTGTAAGATCATAAGGACTTGGAACAACCAGATTCTCAAGTGCAAGTTTTCTGCATCCTATTTTGATGCACAAATGGCAGTCTAAAAAGCCATTTTAATTAATAGAAATAACATATGAAATCTCACTGCTTTTGCACTTAACTTTTAAATTGTTTTCATGAAAGGCTCAAGCTGCAACATTTGGAGAGATTCGTTGAAGAAATCATTGAGTCCATAAATCCTTCTTCAGAGATAAAGCTTTGAATTTACTCACATGAAAACACTCTATCTAGCCCAGCCTCATGTGGCAGACCCAGGTCAGGTCTCTGAGCTTGTTTCTCAGTTTGCTTTTCAGGTCTGCTGATTCCAGATCAGCTTATCTAAATAGACAGCAGCAAGAAGGGCACTCAGCCGCAAAATGAGTGCTCCTAAAAATATACACCGCATAGTTGATACTGTGCAGGCCATCTGATATGGCTCAAGTATACTACATACTTAAACCCATAGCATTGAGCCTAAGACTTCAGAAGTTTGACACAAAATTTTTTAGAGGACTATTATAGAAAAACAATTATTAAAAACGAGCAGGTTCACGTGCCAGTATCTAACCTTCCATCATTAAATAATAAAAAAGTGGATATGTAAATTGTTCATCGAATTAAGTACCAAAACCTTTTCTTTAAGCAAACACAAATTAGATTTAATAAATGGTAAATGTGTAAATTTCTGCACGAGCTTCACAAGACAGACTTTCTTATTAATCATGTCTGTTGAAATAAAGAACCATCTCAAATTAACCCTTTTTGTTTTACAACCAAGTCCAATCCCAGACTCACACCCTTGTTTGAGTTAACGTCAGACTGACACTGACCAAGATAACATTTTACAACAGATAAAACTATACACGTCATCTTTAATTTATCATATTAATAATATTTGTGTCTATTTGACAAGACAGCTATGCCTTTTGTACTTTTGTCTTTCCCTTTCTCAGTCAAACCCAACACACACCATATCCGTTTTTGAGTGTTACAGCCTAATCCCTTTGTTTCCCCAAGGTGACTGCTGTTGGCTGATTCTGGCTGAAGCATGGGGAAGATTGAGTGCCACTGCAGTAAGACCTCTCCAACCCACCAACTCACCTCACCATTGACTCACATCTTACAACTTCCCCCACTAAATGCCACTTACACTATTACAGCTCTCCATTCCTGGGCTGAGCATGACTTCTGAGATTGGAGACAGTAAAGGGCAATGGGATGGGAAGTCACCCCAGCAGTGGTTGGTCCTGTGATAGGCAGAATAGCACTAAAACTGAGTGTTTTCCGGGTTCAGTAAAGCGAGTCCCTTTCACCATTTGGTTGGAAAGCAAAGCATCGCTATGAATCTCTTGCATACTACTACTAGTTTTTCTAGACAGGGGTTAAATCGACTGGCTTGTTAAGGAGAGGTGTGCTATGACTTTACAAGTGAGCACTTATACAATTGTTAATTCCACTATTTGTACATACAGAGGATTGAAATTCTGTCTCCCTCAGACCCAGTGTAAAACACCAACATAATAAAGAATAATAATAATAATAATATAAAAATAATACAGTGTGTACAATCACAACATTGCTTCACATAGTTAAATTGCTAAAGGTTTAAGTTGAAATAAAAGGTTAAAGTAAAAGTAAAGGATTAGTATTGCATTAAATCATGCAAACTACATGCTAACATCAAGTTGCCATGTTATATTATGTATGTATCATAATACAACCCAGTCTCAGGGCAATTTGTGATAATCACGGAGTTTAATCTATTGATTCATGTTCATGGACACAAATGACTTTTCATCTAATGTATTTAAATAGGAAATGTTCTTTTCCTTATTATTTTGAATATTCAGGCATTATTACTCAACACAAAAACAGGAGATTTTATCCTTGTTTTATTGTTTTATATTCTGTAAGCAACTCGCTATCATAAACCATGCAAATTTATATGCATAGAGGTGGTTTATTACATTCCTAAGGGGGCTAAACATAACTCAAAATTTAAATTTCTTTAAACTTTGTCATAGACCTCAAAGGTCTCAACCTGGAGAGTAACATATGTGAGTATAAAGATTCTACATGGCTCCTGCTCTCTAAATACTGAACCTCAAATTAGAACAATGTTTGAAGATTTATAATCCAGCAATAGGAATGTCTACAGTAATGGGACCACGTTACAGAGACTCCGGACCCCAGCTATCATGTGAGCAGTCATTATTGGGCACCAACTGGGGGTGCTGTCAAATACAGCCCGAAAGCAATTTTCTTCCATTTAACAATTATATTTTTAAAATCTGACAACACATGTCTTTCCCTCTAAAACCCCTAGGAGTACCTGCAGTTTAATACTGCCATCTTCCAGTCATGGGGAAAATACCCATGTATATTCAAAGTTGTTTCAGCATATTTGTTAAGAACTCCAATGAAAACCAAATGGTTTACGTTAGGAGATTTATCCTTTTAATAAACAAGCAGAAATAGTAAGCAAAATGAATCATCATTTTGAATAAAAATTAAAGTGCATTAGTAGAGTTGTTGGGGAAGACCTGAAGTTCCTGGGTTGAGGCTATAAACATGGATCTTGCATGCCATCATAAAAAAAAGTCATGTCTATTAAAACACTGTCATAGGACTAAACCAAATACATTGGCTTATAAAACCGATTCGGTCATTGTATAAATTGTATAAGGTGACTCATTTTGGTCATTATTTCCACATAAAAAGAAAAATTAACAAACAAAAAGAGGCTTAATTTTATATACTATACCCTCAAAGTGCTCTCTGAAACCAGGCCTCGGATGCCTTGTGTAAATCAAATGAGAAAATTAAAACTTTGTCATAGACCTAAACCAAAGACATCATTGGAAAGGTCTCATCCTGGAGAGTAACATATGTTAGTATGAAGACATGGCTCCTTCTACATGACTCCTGCTCCCTAAATACTGTCCTTTGAACCTCAAAGGAGGACCATGTTTGAAGATTTACAGTGGCAAGTATGTGAACCTTTTGGACCTTCACTGTTTTCTAAATAAATTTGTCATAAAAAATGTGATACTGGACCTGTGGTTCAACCAGGAAACTCAGAGTTTTCGGTTTCAGAACAGCTGATATTGGTTGGTTAAATCAACTAGGAGTAGGCTGACTCTGAGTTAACCGCATGCACCACAACTATAAAAAGCCTTATGAATAGAGCACAGGTATTACGATTCACCATGGCAACAGCACCTGGGGGGAAAAGGCAACCACTGTTTGCGGTGTAAAATGCTGCTACTTACAGTGTAAAATGATATTTACACTAAGTGCTAATATAAGGTAGACGCTATTTATACTACTTTAAATATACTTAAATATTTATAATACTTTAAATATTTTTTAGGTAGATGCAGGATTTTCTGCTATTTACACTACCTACTGCAAATAGCGGCAATTATCTGCACCAGTATTGTACATCAATATTAAACAGTATACAATAATAGCATGGTGTGCAAATGATAATTTAAATTCAAATTATTAAATGGATGCCACCTTTTCCAGACAATACAGACCTTCCCTACACCTACCCTAACCACACCTGATTTGGTCATAATCCTAATTTTTATGGAAAATAAACGCCTTTCGGGCATATGACATTTGAAAATGGAGGGAAAAAAAGCTCCTCTAAAAGAGGATTAGACTTGGGTCAACCATGTCAAGAATGCTTGTGATACATGCCTTTCCATCTACGCCACTAAAGTTGTTTAACTAGTCTCTGAGTGTAACTAGTCTCTTGTCTTGGACTCTGCCAGGAGACTAGTTACACTCTGTATATCATATCTCTGTATATAAGTCGAGTTACACTCCGTATATTGTATATTTAATCGACTGTACAATAACTGTACCGCTCAGATAAAGAAATGCATCAGGACATGACAAAAAATAAAATCCACTCAGGGATTCAAAATCCTCTATTGGCATAAAAAACTCTGCGAATTAATGCAGCCTCCTCGTCTTCTGTTTGCAAGACGGAAATATGTGCAATAAAATAATGCACCGAAAGTAAATTTTAAACAGAACATTAAACATGTCATAAATATGTGTGGCGTTGTATTCACGTTCCTAACAGAAAAGATGTCTTTACTTAATGAAAAACTTCTGATTTGTACTTCTAAGTTGTCCACATGTGATAGGAGGGTTGACAGAAAAAGGGGAGGAGACACAAAGAAACTCTGGGTTTAATGAAGAAATCCTGCTTCTGACCAGTTATGTTCACAGAGTAAGTTACCACGGTAAGGAGTATAGGTTAACTCTCTTTCAGAAGAGAGTTAACCTATACTGACTTTGGGAAAAACTTTGGGAAATGGGTTTCCCATAATTCAGGGTTAACATTCTCAGAGTTTTCACTTAACCACCTTTCTGAAACTGGCCCCTGATCTTCATCTAAGTCAAGGGTATTTTACAAACACAATGTGTCTATAAAAAAAAACAATAAAACACAAATAAATTATCTTTCTTGTCTTTATTGAACACACTCATTTAACATTCAAAATATCAGTGGAAAAAGTAAGCGAACCCATAGAATTGATAATTGGTTGACTCCCTCTTGGCAGCATTAACCTCAACCAGGTGCTTCCTGTAGCTGTGGATCAGACCTGCACATCATTGAGGAGCAATTTTAGCCTATTCGTCCTGGCAAACCTGCTTTAGTTTGGCCATATTCTTTGAATGTGTATGTGTATGGCCCTCATTAAGTCAATCCATAGCATCTATATTGAGTTGAGGTCTGGGCTCTTTCTTGGCCACTCCAGGAGGCCGATATTGAAGCCATTCTGTTGTGGCCTTGCTTCAATGTTTTGGGTCATGGGAATTTACCTGGGAATTTATCTTCTCCTCAGTGATTAGAAGCTGGCCAGGTCCTGATGCAGCAAAGCAAGCCCAAATTATGATGTTTCCTCCACCAAACTTTACAGTTGGGATCATGCTTTCATGATGATATGCCATGAATATCAAAAAGTTTGAACAAAAGTTTGAAGGGTTTTTATCAGTCAAAGTAGCTGTAGTCTACCCCTCAAAACTTATCTTAATGAGACTCCAGTCGTGGAATCTCATTAAAAGATTCAATAAATTTCCAATGATGTTCACACTCAACAAAGACATGAAAGACATTGTTTTAACACATATTACTGTATGTTTATCAGTACCCTTGACTTAGATGAAGATCAGATCACATTTTATGACAAATTTATTCAGAAAACCATGAAATTCCAAAAGGTTCACACACTTTTTCTTGCCACTGTATAATCCAGCAATAAGAAGGTCTATAGACATGGGACCAACTGTTATAGAGACCACTGGACCCCAGCTATCATGCGAGCATAGTCACTATTGGGCACCAACTGGGGCGCTGTCCAGAAACAATTTTCTTCCATTTAACAATAATGCTTTTAAAATCTGATAACGCCAATATCTTTCCCAACCTCTGCAAACTTCCAATTATGGGGAATGGGGAACTGCAAACTTCCAATTATGGGGAATATACCAATGTATTTAAAAACTACAATTCCCAGTATAGACATGCAAAGAGAAGCGTACAAATCAGCGTCAATATTTGAAGTTCTTTCATTTTCCAGAGAAGGATTAGGTTTAGGCTTATTAAAATGTATTATAAAAATGACAATCTCCTACAGTTTAAACATACATTATACTGCATTAAGATGATCAAGATGAAAAAATTGTGAGGATGTCAGATTATTGGGGATATTTAACCATTATTGTAGAACAACCAGGTCAGGTCCGTCTCCAATGTACATATTTATAAACTACAATTTCCAGTAGATTTGTAGTTCCCTTTCAGGAACTCGAGCTGCGTCGAAACGCTATGGAAACACCATCAGCTTTTATGCACTCTGTTACAGGTGTCTAATCACAAATTGGGGGGCGTGTCGTCACAGGCGGGGTGACGGCATGACCAAGAGACTATAAAACACACATGCAAAACGCTGTTCGGGTTAGCTAACTTGTTAGCTGCTTATAGTTGTCTTGCGTGATTTTGTCTGTGTGTTTAGGGACAATCATGCCCAAAGCAAAGGCTAAGAGTGATAGAGGGGAAAGTAAAGATCAGTTCAGGCTGTGTGT
>JBAJNP010014797.1:0-10585 GCA_036877545.1 Yasuhikotakia modesta | reverse complement strand
ACAGTATATATACATACAGTATACATACAGTATATATACTGTACATATATATACATATACATATACTGTATATATATATATATATATATCATACCCGTGATAAGAGGAGATGCATCTCCAGCTCAGCCACTCTGCGGCCCAGACAGGCACGGATGCCGAACCCAAAGGGCACAGAACCAAATGGGTGTTGATTTAACTGTTTCTGCTCACGGATCCATCGCTGTGGGACGAAGAGGTGCGGATCAGGAAACACCTTCTCATCGTAGGACACGGCGAAGTGACAGAGATGGAACAAAGTCTGGAAAAGAAAACACACATCTCAGATCTGCTCTGTGAGTTATAGAGAACAAGTAACAGAAATGTTGCATTACAAGTGGATTTATTGAATCGTTAGGTTTTGATTTGCATGAACAATCTGTAATAAAACAGCAATTCATAGTTACATTTTTAGGGAAGAGATGGTCGCCCACAACTATTTCATTTTCAGCAACGACACGCGCGTTTCCCGGAACCACCGGATACAGCCTGAGAACATGAGAGAACGTTTGAAGAATGTGGAATTTATTTAGCAAGCAGCTGCATTAGCTTATCTGACGGCTCTCACTGCAGTTATTTAATGCAAGCGAAACAGACGCTGTACCGAAGGGTCTCCCTCACGACGGCCTTCAGCAGAGGCATCTTGTGGATGTCATCACTACAGGGCACCTGGTCTCCAGGGCATATGTTCACCACCTCCTCATACAGCTTCTGCTGGACCTCTGGCTCCTGCGCCAGATGATACAGAGCCCAGGAAATCGTGTTCGACGTCTGCAAGGAAAAGCCACAGCGATGCGTGAGACACGTGATCATTTTTTCCTCAAGTCAGACACTTTATGCAAACACACAAAATTATCTGTCACCAGATAATTCTTCACATATAACGTTGACATTTGAATGTTTTCTGTAGTTGTAAATTAATGGTTGCAAATGTTCCTATTTTCATAAATATAGGATTTATCTCAATGCACTGGTGGTTTTAAGAGCGTAAACGTTTACGGTGTCAACTCCAGCCAGCAGGAGTTCAGTGATGCTTCCCAGAACCTCATGGACGGACATCTGCTCGCTGACCAGCAGGTGTGTCAAATACTCTCCCTCCACCGGCTTTCCCTCCTTCACCATTTCCTGGATCTCTGTCATCTTCTTCTCCACCAGTTTCTCCGCTGTGCAGATAACAGGGTAACTTTGAAATAACGTATATATTATGATACGTATATATATATATATGATGACCAAAAATGGTTCACACTCACAGACTTTAAACAAATGGTCCCACACAGCCACAAAACTCTTCCAGAACGGCATGTAGGGCCAAACGGATTTAGGAAAGAGAACAATGATGGGAGAGAGACGGAACATTTCCCCCACAGAGAAGATAAACTTCTGCGTTTCTTCAGGAACTTCCTCGTTCAGACAGCCCATTCGGTTCTCAAACAGCACAGAGCAGATTCCTTCAAAAGAGTGACAGAAATCCTGCTTTTTAAATATAACATTATTTAACTTGAGTAATTTTTTCATTTCATTGTTTGCAAATGTGTGGTTCTGCAATAAATAACTCCTAACAATTTCAGGTTGTAAGAATGTTTTCCTAACTTTTTTAATTAACAAAAAAACTTGCTATCTAGGAAAAATGTTGTCTAAGAACGTAGTACTAAGAACTACTAAGAACGTTCAAATTGTGCTATATCCACATTGCTTGGTATTACAAAACATTATTCAAACATTTTATCAATTGTGTAATATTTTTAATACATTCTACTAACACAATCTTTGACCTTAAGTAAAGTGCTTTAATAATTATCATATCTGTATCTGCCCAAGACCTGAAGCCACTTTTCAAGGTCAATACTTTGTGTTTTATCATCTTAAGATTTTACTGACATTGACCTTTGTTCTTGATATATAAAATGATTGATACACACTGGAAGAACGTAAATTAATGGTTGTGGGACAATTTGTGACATTCATACAAATCAATATTAACACTAATCCTATGTAACCTTCTCAAGTACATAGTGGAACGTTTTATAAATGTTTTGATAATATATAGTTTAACTGGACTAAATATAACTATTAAAAAAACACACACAGATAACATTTTACGTTATACCTTCAAAGGCGAACTTGTACAATTCTCCTGCCAGGTCAGAAACCATAACACCATCGCCTTTCGTTGTCCTAAGCCAAGCCACTTTCTCAATGAAGTCGCTCACCACGTCATTAATAGCGTTAGTGTAGGAGGACACATGCTTGGGCTTCAGCATGCGAGGGTTCAATATGCTTCTAATACGCTGCCATTCTGCTCCCATCCTGTATATAACAACACGTGCAACTTTGCATCACTTTTTACCCGGTTTGAAGGCATTGTGGCGTTTCCTAGTAGGGACATTATGTGGGGATCAGATTGGAGGGTCGATCAGACCGAGTCATTATTTCCATGTATGCGTTGCTACATCAGTCTTAAGAAGTAAGTTACCCTGTAAGGGGTCCATATGCGTGCTTGCGGAGCTCTCTGTATCCCCTCCAGTGGGGCATGTCAGTCCGGATCGGATGGCGTCCCTCCTGCCGCAACACCTCCTCTATGAGGTCCGCACGGGCCACATTAACAACAACCAGAGGTCCGTACTTAGACTTCCATAGTGGACCATAGATTTTGCTGTGCTCTATCTGTAACAGTCACACCTTTGGGTTTTTAATGGAACAGCAAATATATAATTAAACCAGTTTGTATTTACTATAACTGTTCAATATTAACTTGATCAAACTTTGCTGTTGTAGAAAAGAAACGCTTGGTATGCAGCTACAGGCATCACCTTACATAAAGGACAGAGAAACACAAGCGAGACATGATGCATTGGTCGTATTTAATATAAGATCTACGCCACTTCCAACTCAACACTTTGCAATTGTAGCGTTTATTGTCTTTATCCAACACCGACCACAAACCACAAATTCTCACCTGCATTTGATGTGTCGTTTGGAAGTAACCTTTCCCAAACAGCCAGTATAACGATGTCAGAAAACTAGGGCCACTTAAGTCGTCCATCGTTTTCTGTTTCTCACCATTTAACAAAGTCCCGTGATTTCCAGTGCTGAGGAATGCAGATGTCAGACATTTCACTCCGCATTTTTCTCGCTTGCATAGAAATAATCTGCTATTCAGAGCCGCTTTGGAAAACATTTCCGTACAGTATTATTACACAGAAATCCTGCAACAACACAGAACTGCCCTGGAGTGACAACCGGTCTGTTGCCACATGAACTTTAGTAACTTCTGTTTCCCTGTTAAATGCTGTGAAACCAAGTGTTACCAAGTACGACACAAACATCAGTTACTCCCACAAAGTGTAACGTAGTAGCTATGGCAGATTTGATAGTTTTATAAAATCTTACCAGATTATCAAACAGTAACTGCAAATATACCAAATAAAAACACTATTTAACTATTTAATGCATTAGCTAACAAGAACAATAAACAAAAAACGTTAAGCTATTTGTTAATGTTTTACTAACATTAACATTCAAATGCAATTTTAATTGTATTAGTAAAGACTGAATAGTGTTCAAAATTGGCTCATTTTAACAAATATAATAGAGTTATAAAGTGTTACCACAAAAACTAACATGCATGAATAAACATGCATGAATTTGCTCAGATCAAAGCAACAAGATTTTGTCGCTTCTACAAGTGTTTGGTTTTATTGTGCTTTTAAGCACATATAAGTAACTCAATAAAATCCTAATGTCACATAAAGTCCCCAATGTGGTCCCACAAATGATCCTAGTTTCGAAAAACACTTGTGTCGAAACCCAGATGTTGTCAGCTATCGTTGTACCATAAACTTCCTGACCAGTATTAATAAAAACTTTGCAAAACAAACCTTCAAAACACTCTTTGATGCTTAAACTGAAATACATTTATTACACAGAACAGCACATCGTAATTCCAATCAAGTTAAAAAAAAACTGGCAATACATAAATGTGAGTATTTGCATTGCTTTTAATAGCACTTTGATCATCTTTTACACTTTAAATACAAGGCACAGCGAGTGATACCACATTTCTCTCTGTAATCAAAATAGAGACAAATTCAAGTATTGCAGGTCAATAATGTGTAAATCTGAGATTGCTGAGCTTGGCACCTTGACAATATGCAGATCCATTTGAATAATACAATGGTGTTTTTAAGACTTGTGTGTTATGTTGCTCAATTAACTAGGCTTTAGAAAGCCAAGTTTAGATTAAGATTACCATAAACCATCTTCTGAAAAAGAGGATGCTTCCTCAATATCTCAAAAGAAACATTTCTACAACCTTTGATTATGTATCAATAAGACATCATCATAACACGAATACTATATATGCTTTAGCAGTCAAAATAAATACTCTTAATACATCGAATCTCCCTGTAATCAGAGCTTGTGCAAGAATTACGGATTAAGAAACTGGGGGAAGAAAACATTTCTTAATATCTGCAACTGAAAAGTTAAACAAGAATTGGATTCAGATACCACACACAGTTAACAAGTGAACACAACATGTAGGGTGGATTGTCTTAATGTGGGACACTTGTGGGTGTGGTCCTCCCCCAAATCAATGTCCCACATTAGGGCAATTCTCCCTACACCAGGCCCTCTTTAAGCATCTCAACCAGGTCAATGAGGTTCTTCAACATCACTGAGGTCAGTCATCATCACTCTCACTTCCTGATTCGCTCAGCTGGAGATCATTTTCTTAATTGAAGAAAACCACAAGTTAGGTTCACAGAAGCGGATAACAACCCAAAGCCCCCCATCCTGAAACTTACTGAGTGTGTTCATAAAATGGCCGCTGCTCTCCTCCGTCTGGCTCTGAGAGGTGTTGGGGGCAGATGCGCTGTGAGGGGGGGGCTGGGCCCTGTCGTCCTCGGAGTCGCTGCTGGAGCTGTCGTCACTGCTGGAGGACGAGGAACTGTGGGAATCTGAGGAACTGTCTCCACTGCTCATCTGATCCATGACTCGAGCCTCAGCCATGAGTTCTGCAAACACACAGGGTACGTTCAACCAAACTGCTCCTTTCACTGACTGACCTTCTCAGAGATGGTGTAATATCTGATGTTACCTCGTTCAATATCATCCATGGGGGGTGATGGAGACATCTTCTCCTTTGGAGGAGAGTTTTTGGTGCTGGATGGAGCTCTGTTCCCGCTGCCAGTCTTCATCTTCTGAGTAAGTCTGTTAGTTTGCTGCTCCAAGCGTGACTGAATCTTACTGCTTCCCTCAGCCCTGAGTAAAAACATTACAGTTTATAATTGCACTTAAACATTAATAACCATGCTGGTTATTAATGTTTAAGTGCATTAATAACCAGCATGGTTATTGGTTGGCTTTGGTTACCAACCTGGTCTTCTTAACCGCGATGTTACTGCTGAGTTTTTCCAAGCGGTATTCTCCTGTGTCATGGTTTACAATGAGAATACACTCCTTCATATAAGGCCTTTTTGACCCTTTAAATACTGTAACAGGGGCTGTGGATCCCTGTAAAGGTTGAGACCATGTTAGAAAATGCTTAGATTCAGTTTGTTATCTGCACATCAGGGGGGTAGGTGTGCCTACCTCCAAGTTTGGCAGGGTGATTGTAACTTGCTCTCCTTTTCCCACTTCTAACTCCCCCTCACATGTTGTGTCTATGGAGGCTGGTTTAAAATCATCTGTAACCAAAATGAAAACATATTTCATAATCATCAACAATGGTGACGTACAACATTAGTGTAGTACCGTCGCATACCCACAGATGGCGTATGTTGCCTACTGTAAGAAAAAACCATAGAGCCCTTATAAATGAATCGTCGCCAAGACTTTATTTTAAATATTTATTATAAAGACATTGGTGGGCTCAGAAGAATATGATTATGGTTTCAGGTGGTTTTTAATGTACAATCCCATCCGCTTTATATTCAGTCCACGTTACAAAGCTGATCTCTCCAGCTGGGTGGAAGAACATATTGCTGCCTTTTTATATGCCTGCGCACATTGTTCGTAAGACAAGTGTAGTTTTTAGTAGTATAACGTAAAAAACACGATTATTTATTTTACTTGTTTTACAAAATATGACCTGTATTGAGACAAATATAAAATACACATATAAATGTAAAAGATGTCACTTACATCGTACCGTATGGAATGCGCTTTTAGGTTGTCTCTCAAAAGTTTCGCCTAGTTTAAGGACGTGTTCTTGATTGTCAAAGTTTGAATATGATATTCCATTCATTATAATTAAAAAGTTTAACCATATATTACCAGTTTATAACTTTGTACTGGGCTCGACACCATCTATGGCAGAAACAGGCACCTCAATTCTGAACCCTTTGCGTGCTCTTCCTGTGCTGTCATTGGTCGCTTTGGTACACTTGGTAACGCCTTATTGACCCTTATCTTGACCACGATTGGCTAAGATAACTGTCAGTCAACATCAGCGAAACGTCATTATTTACTCATGATTTAACAAGCGCACGCGCGTCCTCTAGTGTTCACAATAAAGGACGTCGACTTAATTTAACATGAAGTCAGCTGTCCTTTAAATAATATCAAATGTAAGCGTAAGATATAAATGTTTGATCAATTGAACCGCAACAGCCACATATAGTTATAAACCCGCCGTCTACTGCGTGTAAGTTTAAGTGGAAATGGGGCTAAACAAACGGAAGTAGCTTAACGTCCTTGATATAGTATAAATAGACGTTTATTTTGTGTTTACAGTGTTGAGTATAAATGTGTGGACTAATAAAATGTACTGTTATAATCGCCCGCACACACATAAGCGGGGAAAGGAAGTTTGGGGTCGTTTTTGGAGGTCGTCAATACTCCATTCATTGACTGACAGACAGCGTGCGCGTGCCCGGCACGAGCGTGGAGGTTAACGTTACTAGACAAAGCGCCTAATGTAAGTATAAACATCAACTTAACTGCTGTATCGTTATTTCAGCGTTTAGATATGAATGAAGTAAACCAGTTTATTGTTACTTATGAATGCTATTCATAAAGCAGGTTAGTTTCACGGCCACTGTAATGCAAGATCAATAAGACCAGGATCAAACATGTACAGTTGGAGGCTGTGGACGCATTATGTGATTGGAGGGAATTAACAGACTGCATGTCACTGTTAATATCTATCATTGGTTAAAGATGACTGGAAATGTGCCATTATTTGCTATTCCAGATGGACACCGGCTTGGACTCGTATGTTAAAGGTTTTGCACATTTTTGCATTGCCCTTGGTTGCTTCTATTTAGTCTGCTCACTAGTATAATACAGACCTAAATAATAATATAGTATATATAGTCTGTCTGTCTGCACAGTTATCTCATTGTCAGTAGCATTATTGCACAATAGTTGCAACTTAGAGTTGATTTGAATACCGTGTAGATTAATATTACCACAGGTCCCACTTTGAGTGTTTTATTTCAACAAGCATTTAAAGCTCTAGTTTAACTAGGCTAAGATGCAAATATTGTGTTACAGCCATTGCTTGTTTTGCCTGATGTCATGGGATTTTGTGGAAGGTCTGCCATTGTCCTTCATGAGGGGAATGTTGTGTTATCGGCTAGAGTGGCTAGACTGCCACATGCCATTGTTTTGCTATAGCCATTGGTTTCATAAAGATAGTGTGTTGTTCTATGATGAATGTCTTATTTCTTTGCTTGTGTTGTTCTATACCGAAGGACAGACTAGGCCACCTATTTACCTGCATTCCACCTATTTACCTGCACAAGACTATGTGCCTGGGTGGTTAAAGTTGTTTTTTGCACAGAAATTTAGTTTCTTAACCCATAGTGAGTCGTGTGACCAACAATGCATCAAATCTCATTCTTGCTTTTTTAAACAAACAAGGCTTAGAGATTGTACTTTTATTCAACCAAATGGTAACAGTGGTACTTTGTTTAATGGCTTTCTGGGATTTTTAAGCTTACCTGATGTTATTGCTAAAATTAACCTCCTAATCCTTACTATAATAAAACTTTTTGGATGTTTTAAGTAAGTCAACAACGTGGATGTGTGGCTATTTGTCCCCTCTCAGTATTATGAGGCTCTTGTGTAAATATGAGAGGCCATTTTTGACATTTTCCTCCTCTGTATCACAATGGCACAAAAGTCAACATGTTGTCATGGATACAGTGTAATGTTTCATGCGATCGTTGTCTTCTGGCCTTAAAACATGAATCTTTATGAAGTCACAAGTTACCACTGGTGACCTTTCAATGGGTGTTTGTACTTTGCTGGCACAGCTAACATTTACAAATGTACCCAGACTAATGCGTGACTAAAGTAGCCTCAAAATGCATTACTCTAGCTTTCTGCTTATACTACCTGTCAGTCAGGTGTGTGTTACAGCTGCAGTGTGACAAGGTAAGAGCCGTACGCCCTCTCAGTGGGTCGCCCATCAATGCAGACAGACCCTTCAGGCAGAAATGTTCCAGACTACAGAACTCTCTTATTTCATAGAGACCATTGACCATGACATCTCAGTTGTTCTTCTAGCCTGTAGCCTATAATTCATTTGTAGTACTTCACATTAGTGTCCAACTAATGATAATCAAAGTACATCCTCATTTTAACATGAACAGAATGTACACATACTTGTTTTAGGTCTCACCTTTAGAGCCACATAGCTTTAACTCACAGCATTTTAGAGTTAAAGGTGATTATTTACTCTATATACTACAAGCACAAAGCTAAAAGCTTTTTATTATTGCTTTTACATTATCACAAGCACCTATTTTTAAATCAAGACACAAGAAATAAAAGCAATTAATGCATTCTGGGTGCAGTTACCAATCCAAGGCTGGTGCAAAACACTTTCCAGGGATGAAATGAATGTATTGTTGCTCAAAATCCTCCCTGCCTGTTACCGGCCCTCATCTGCACAGCGTTCGGCAACAAACCCGATGAATATTCCACATCGTAATAGTGCCGGTGTTTTGTGTTGAACGGGGGCTTGTTAAAACCCCTTTGTTGTGTAAATACTGTCGCCATTGAGGAGTTCGGCTCTTCCTCCTGTTTTCCGTCATGTTGATTTTGAATATTAACGTGTGGCCTAATTCACTCGTTGTTTGGCTTGACATTGATGAGAGCACTTTAACCATATATGGGCACGTCCTAAAGAGGCAGGAAACCATTTATGTAAATCAGTTTTGTGCAGGATCAGTAAGTCAGTACATTACAGTATTAGCGTTTCTATTACAAAGCTTGAGAATTTTACCAGCTAAAAAATTAAAGGCCCAGTTTACAGTATATAGAATGAAGAAAGTCCATTTATCTCTGTATATCATGCAACAGAGTCAGCTAGATGTTTGTGTTTCATTTTCCGGTGATTGTCTTTACATAATACAGTAAGATGCTGTGGTTGATATGCAGTTGCTAAGGTGATTATCAGGGTTATGCAGTTGCTAAGGTGATTATCAGGGTGTCAGGGTGGTTGCTAGGTGTCTGGTTACTGAAACAAGTCAAAAGGACAGTTCCACAAAGCTTTATGTTTTCACAACTAATAAATCTCATTGGCAGTTGAATTGCTTGCAATAGCATAAGCTAATGTTTCAGCTAGATGTTTGTGTTTTGAGGAAAACATTGTAGCTTGATTATATATTGTATAGCAAATCCAATATTGTTGTTTATAAGGAGATACCTGAAAAAATATACTTTCTCTGTGTATATAATATTTAATCAGAGACCCATTAACCAACATAGTGACCTGTTTAGGAGTATAAGTAAGAATGTGGGTTGGTTATAGTTATATAAACATTCACATGCATTAGACCAGCTCTCATTATTGGACTAATCAAACTTTCCATTGACACACTGAGCCCATATTACAGTGTATTGGCAGGCAGGGTTCATTTGTGTATATATCACACAGATAGCAGCTTCATTTTAATAGGAGTGTTGAGTCAATATCATGGGAGATGCTTTCATGCACTAATGACAATACAATCCAACTGTACATGTTTGCAGTCTTGTCTCACTCATGCCTTAACGGAGGAACGTGGGACGGTTTCCATGGCGTTTCCCAGGCCCACAGCATCACAGGAAGTGAGGTCACAAGCCACCACTACCTCAGTATGATATATATATACGAGCACAGATCTGCATACCTTAGAGGTGACCCACATCTAATACGCTGTCTATGCACATCCCATACAAAACAGTGTCTTTGTTTAGCTGGTGGAGTTTTTGTACTGGAATCCAGTATGTGTGTCAGTGTGTTAAACTGGGGTACTGTCTCTTTCTCACCCCCTCTCTTTCTCTGTCTGTATTTGTGCCAGTGTGTTTTGTTAGCATTGTGGAACAATCAATTGTACTCAGATGCCAAAAATAGCATTTAGAGTTTATTTACTTTGGCCTTCACAAACAACAGTTGGCTATAGAATAAAACTTTTTTAAATGGATTGCAGCTGTCAATGCATTTAGATTGCTGAAAACGCTAAATTTGTTTGCTTTGTTTGTACTCATAAATCATGAGGAGTTAATGAGGAGCTGTTTTCGTCTGCCATATGGACAACTGAGCAGAAACTCG
>JBAJNP010014796.1:0-10586 GCA_036877545.1 Yasuhikotakia modesta | reverse complement strand
TGGTGTGTGTGTGTGGTGTGTGTGTGTGGTGTGGTGTGTGTGTGTGTGGCGTGTGTGTGGTGTGTGTGTGTGTGGCGTGTGGACATGTAAACGCGTGTGTTATTTGTGTAGCTGATCAGACTGTATGTGATCCGGGCTGTAGAGTAAGAGTTCAAACACAAGCAGGGGTTATAGGAGGACTTTTATTCTGAATGCGAGAGTTTGGGTGGAGAGAAGAGAAGAGAAGAGAAGAGAAGAAAGAAGAATAAAGTGAGAAACGAGCTCGTCAGTATTTGAGCTCGAGGGTTTTATTTAATACAAACATCTCCATTGTGTCATTGTTTGATAATGTTTTTAATAAACAAAAATACCTACAGACATAAAGGCAAAGACTTCACAAAGCAGTTGTTTCAGAATCAAATAATTTGTATTTAGTATGAAGTCTACATCCCAACTAATGTAAATAATATATTAGACAAGTGTAATAGAGATTACAGTTTAACCTGTGATGCAGAACATCACAATACAACACACTGCAATGCTGGCTGTTATTTACTGGCCCAAGACCACCCAGTATGTGTGTATATCCTGACCCCTGAACTGGCTCAGATCATGTCATTTACTGTTCAGGTGCGTGTGAGTATGTGTGTGAGTGTGTGTGTGTGTTTGTGACGTGTGTGTGGTGTGTGTGTGTTACAGTGTGTTCACCAGTGCAGTAACCCAGGGCAGTATTTATCAATGAGTGACTGATAATATGGCTTCAGTTTGTCCACATCAGGCAGGTCAGTGCTCTTTGTGTACAGATCAAACCTGCTGTTGTAAGACAGACAAACAGACTCTGTTACTGACCTGATGGTGGATATCAGTGTTTCTCGCATTGAGAAGCTGTTGACTTACTTAAACTCTTTGACCCAGGGCAGCATGTGTAGATCCTTCTCGCTGCACAGGTGCATGTAGTCTCCACTGGAGTGCCACGGGTAGAAGGAGTGGAAGCGTATCATGTTCAGCCCCTGACAGAGGAGAGCCCACCTTCTGTAGTTCACTGACAGTTTCATGTAGCATTTACTGCTGTGAGTGTGACTTTACCTCCTCAGGAATGGTGCACTTGTTAAACTTCATTACCTGATACAAATATTCTGAAATAGAAAAACAATAATTTACTTCACAAGTTTACAGTTAAATTTACAGTTTTGCTTGAGTCACTCACCATCATGACCCCATGACATCAGGACATTATCCAGCCCACAGTGAGGTTTATAAATCCCAAATTCTGTGCTGCATAACATAAGATATCAACTGAGATTTCATTCAAGAGGACACACTATAATCTGAAGATTTACATTGTTACAGAAGACAGAACTCTCACAAGTTCATGATCATTAGATAATTTAGAAATCACAAAAAGTTGTACTTGAGTGTGAAGTTTTTCTCATCTGGATTCTCTTCGAATGTTGAGTTTCTAAACACTATTGAACTCTGAAACTTGCATCCCACAGGGTACGTGTCTCCCACCACTGCCCACTGCAGTAAACAACACACACACTGCTCAACACACACTCTCACATCACCTGTGTGCAGCTCAACACTTCTCAGCTACCGGACTGGAGATGTTGTCTCACCTGTGGCTCTCCATACAGAGCCATGATTTTTCCAATGTCATGAATCAGACCAACTAGCTGGAACCAATCTAGAGACAGTGAGTTAAAACACCATAAATGCTTGTAGAAATGGTGCGAAGCTGTTCTTGCTAAAATATTCAAGTGATTCTACATTGCTATGTTTTATATGTTTCTGTGGTTAGTTGCTCTGAAGAAAGAAGAATATTGATTGGTGCTTCAGAAAACAACTTCAGGTATGTGTTTATGCCTATCTGCAGTCATGTACACAACACTCCTGTGACCTTTGACCCCTGCTGACTCCTCACCTTTATCAGGGTGTTCTCTGCGGATCCCCTCTGCGGTCTGGAACGCATGGAAAGAGTTCGGGAAGTCAACGTCAGGGTCCGATTCATCCACAAGCTCGTCCAGGGACCTGATACTGTCCATCATGGTTCTGCTGAAGTGACTGCAGTTAGCCCACTCCTGGTGCTGAGGTCAGAGGTTAGAGGTCATGCTCGCTTTATGTTTGAGGAGGTCATTGTGAAAGGTACTGTGCGGTTCACTTTAAGTTCACAAACATGCCCAGCTGAACCAGTAAACCCTCCCTACAAATGTCTGCATTCAGTCTCTGTTTATACAATTTGAATGAACTGATGGAGTTATTAAAAAAATGATTAAATTGATTTCCATTTATGCTTTTATCCAAAGTGACTTACAGTGTATTTAAGCTTTACATGTGATCAACAGTCTGTAATATTGATAATGTTCATTAGTAATATCAGCTTCAGATGAGAGAAGGTTTGTGAAAGTGTTTGTGAGGTTTAATTTACAGACTAACCTTCTTCTTGACAAAGTCCAGCGTCTGATGCGTGTGCATCAGTTTATAGGTGTTAAAGACGCGGTCAAAGAGAGCTCCATTCTGCCTCACCGGAACGCAGCAGAACATGAAGATATGAAGAGAAGCAGTACAGAGAGATATGATGTGACTGGATGCAAACATGACAGTTTTACCTCAAAGTTCCTGAACTCTTCTTTATCTTTCTGAAGACAGTCAGGGCGATACACCAGAGAGGGGTCGGGACCCTAAGAGTGACAGTGTGAGTGATGTAGAAAAACACACACACACACACACACTGTTGAACACATATGAGGAACGTACCAGGTTAACCACCCTCATGGTTTGTGTGCGGTTCAGTCTCAGACTGCTGCTGTGTGTTTGCAGCTGCTGGCTCTCTGTCTTCTCTATTTATCAATGCAGCACTAACAGGGTCCATGAACTACAGAGGAAACAACTAGTAACAGTTTAACTTTCTGCACGTCTGTTGTCTGACTCTGACAGGGGTCTGTCTGTCTGTCTGTGCGTGTGTGTATCACACACTGGACTGTTACAGTGATCAGAAGTTACCTGCAAGTTTAATCTGAATTGAGTTTAAGAATATAACAACATTGTCTCTGTAGTGTGTGTTCATGGTCCTTCAGTGTGGCCACATGTTCACTATTTGAAATGTGTTTTTTAGTAAAAATTGATCACAATAAATGGTAACTGGTCAGGAGTCTGTACAGTTCTGTAGTCTTCTGTCAACACTAAATGACTGTTGATGTAGTTGGACTGGGTTTTGGTGTAGAGGTCTAGTTGAATTTAGTTTTTTATAAGCGGTTTTCTTGAACTTGTATTGGGGTTCAAATCTAGTTAGTTCAGGACATTCTGAAACGTTCTGAGAATTTTCTTTTCAAACCCTCTGTGTAAATTCAGTCTTAGACTAGCATGTCTGTTTTTGCGTGATACACCCCAGAGTTTTATTGGATGACAGAATGTGGGTGAGTCTGTGATGTGTTTGTGACATTGTGTCTGAGGTCAGAAGTCCACAGTTTACAAAAACACACATATCTGACATCATTTAACACTGAATTATATATGTTTTGTTTGCAAAGTACAATAAGCATAAAAATAAAATATGTAAAGCCGTGCTCTACACTGAACATGTTATTATGGGCCTGACTCAGATGTTACATCTGAAGTTCTGGTCTTAATGAAAAGTTTGACAGTTCCACCTGCAGTCAGTAGAAGGCAGTCTGACCTCAGAGACTGTGTGTGAACCGGCGTTAAAAAAGACATTATAAAGTTTATGTTAGGCTGGAGAAAGATAATTGCCCAACTGATTTACTATTGATTTTACCATTTGTTACGAGTACAGAATATACTGGACAATACTATATACACTAAATAAATATTAAAAGCATACAACACTTAATAACACCATTATTTTGACTTACAGTATTGCTGAGAAGTGACTCTCATAACTTTGCAGTGTTTGTTTGGACTGGAGACAATTTGAGCAAATGTCAATAACTGTATGTTTCCCCGGGACGTGTTGTGCAGGAGCCGTGTGTTGTGTGTTGTGCAGGAGCCGTGTGTTGTGTGTTGTGCAGGAGCCGTGTGTTGTGCAGAAGCACGTTTATATGCATGTGTGTGTGTTTGTATTCATGCTATACAACAAAACATGACAGTGATAGTGAAAATTGTCATTTGTTATTGTTTATTGAAAGCACAGAAGAGTCAGACAACTATAATCATGCAGTTGTAAAGTATTTACACCTCAAAAACATCTTTTCCATTAAAGAGAGTGCTAAGGCTTCACATTAGAGCGCTGTGTGTTTAATGGTGGCTCATGGAATGTGTTTGTGTATGAGGAATGCACACATACTGTACACAGCTCCTGACGTCACTGAAGTGTGTGTTCTCAACAGTTGTGCTGAAGTTACCAAGAGTCAGTCACTGGTGAGTGTGAGTCTTTCTGAGTGTTTGAGTCTTTAGTGTGTGTTTTTATGCTCACAGGCTGCTGTTTTGTTTTCTTTTCAGAACATTCACACCATCGTCATCAGAGCTGCTGTTGCCCCATGTCAGCTGAGGCTCTCTCACATTCTCTCTCTCTCTCTGTGAGCTCTACACCTCCAGCAGTGTCTTCTTGTGTCTCCAGTAAAGCGGACAGGCCAGAATATTTACTCTCCTAGAGAGACACACCCCCTCCATGCACATGCTTAAGGGTGACTTTCACTTTCAGTGTCGTGTGAATTTCAGATGTTTGGATAAAATTTGTGGTTGGTTTTGTTTTTTAAATGCGCCACTTTTTCATGATTAGGGTTTTTAAAGCAATACTTTTAAACCACCTTTTATGTGGCTTTATTTGTATGTATTGGTTGGTATCTTTGTTTGTATTATTTGCATGTCAGGTCTTAACTTTTAAAATCTTGAGTCAGAGCAGAAACTTGTTTAATGTCACTGACTTTTAAAGACTTTCATGACCAGCTGAATTCTGACAGTTTAAACCCGTTTCAAATGTTCTGCATTCAACCCAGAACCTGATCACATTTAACTGTTACAAAGGATCAATGTTATCGGTGTAACATTCAGTCAATGTTTTAAAATCATTCACTGCTGTAGAGCAAAAATGTTCCTCTGCAAACACATTTTTATTTGAATAAAAACATTGTAATAAAGGGTAAATACAGAAACAGTTTAATAAAAAGAAATGATTTACAAATTCATCTGAAATGTGTTTATTTTAAAGCCTAATTGTTGACAGATTTCTGGTACAGTTTTATTACACAAAAACACCAGCATTATTTTACAGTGAAACAAGGTTTGACTAAATGACAACAGAGATGTTTCAGATTCACAGAGCAGCTCATAAAATATCAGATTAGACTTTCTACATTTGTGTTTTAAGTACCTGAGTAACTATCAACCACATTTCAGTTTCTGAAATACCTATTTGGCTAAAAAAATTTTATTGACATGAACTGGTGGATAAAATCATGTTTGCTTCACAGTCTTCATCTAAACCAGAGACGATTCAGTCTCACATAAACACATATTACTCTTCCCCAAACCTTTCATTAATCATTCAGAAACAGATGTTATATTCAAATGGTATGTTCATATTCAGTCCCAGTGTTTCTTGCTGGTTCATTGGTTTTACAAAATAAAACAAAAAAAAACATTTTAGGCTGTAGAACCATTTTTATGGTTGTACAAAAATACATGTATTTGTACACATGCAAAACCACAGTGCAAACAAAACAGTACTGAAAACAATCTGTCCAAACGTGCTACAACATACAGAAACACTTCACCTAATCACACACACCTGCTGTTTGGCTTTTAAACTGATAAACACTGATGCGACAAATGTATATGCATGTATTAATGCATGAATTAATGCATGTCAACATGCATCTTATTATACTTCAAAACACAAATAACACAAATACATCCTCACAACTGAGCAGCTCTCACAGGTTCATCATCGGGAGACTGGGGCTGATGGAAGATTAATGCTGGAGGAGGGGCTGATCAGATGTGTGATCTTTCAAAGATCTGATGTTTGCTTTGTGATGGTCGTTCTGCACGGTTGTGGACTCGACATGAAAAAGACAGAGTTGACTTAGACTTGAGCTCGAGTCAGTTTTGTGCATCTGATACACGGTTATGACCAGAGATGCGCTCGATCTACATGAATTAACTGTTTATTTCAGATTTTACACGTTTAAAGGCAGATACGTTTTGGTGAAAACAAATTACAATGTGTAGAAAATATGGAAGCGACATTATTGATTTAAATAAAAACATTTACTTGACTTTTGACAAAGCAGTGAATGTACATATGAACGAGTTGAATAGTACCAGAAATGAAAGATAAATTAAAATATGAACGTAAGGAACAGTCTCCATGTTCCTCGCTGCGTCACCATGGAAACAGGAACGTAACACCTTATAAAATAAAGGTTGTGATCATAAACACCTTTCAAAACAATTACAATAGATTTTGGGCAGTAGTGGCACAGACACACACACTCACACAGACACACACACACATCCATTAGTTCAATCTGCTGTAAATGACAACTGCAATCTGCAACCACACACACACATTTACAAACCCACAGAAATAAGAGAGACAAGCAACACAATTCCTCATCACTACTTTAATTTCCAGTATTTATGCTGTAAAATTACAGGGCGCTTATTAAACAACTGGAGTGTTTGAACCAAACCTAAATCAATTTTATGAATAAAAACGTTAGTCATAGAAGTTTGTGCCTGTTGTTTGTAACCAGCAGATTATCATTTAATGATCTCAACTGTAAAAACTACCAACAGCAAAACAACAAATCCAGCCGTCAGATTATTGACTGGCAAGGTTTGACACAATTCAACAAAACTGTCACCATTTTCAACTTAAACCTTATTTTCATTTAAATATCTGAAGATTAATGTTGCCTTTATGATGGAGTTAATTATACATATATTTAAAAATACAGCTTCCATCACTATTGGGTGTTTATCTTATTAGGTAAGGACTCTTTTAGCCTGTTAATCTCTCTCAGTCTTAATTACAGTCCATCAGTGTTTACATGTGTGTGTGTGTGTGTGTGTGTGTGTGTGTGTGTACATGTGTGTGTACATATGTGTGTACATGTGTGTGTACGTGTGTTACTGTGTTTATTAAAGCATAAACAAGGTTAAGGCTGGAAAAGCAACACAAATCAGTCAGTATCAGTCAGCAGGTCTGTCTGTCTTGCATGTTAAACATGTTGGTTGTTTGTAGGACTGTTGAATGTGTTTTGGTTTATATATTGTTGATTTTGGGTAATAAAGTCCAGTTGTTCTCACAAGACACTTTTATACATAAATAAATCTGTATGAAGGAGCAGATTGATGCCATTGGTTAGGATGGTGGTTGGAGTTAGATGTAGTATTTAACTGGTTAAGCTGTTAGCATTCTTTCAGCCTGCTCAGATCCAGTGAGTTTTAACTCCTGCACTAATCCACAGATTGTTCTGACTGACCCAGACACACACGGGCTTAGACACTAACACACTGACTCCAGTTCTACACACACAACAATGACAATGAAGTGTTTTTGGAAAGACCCGGACTTCTGATCGGATCTTTGATGTTACAGGTGCGTAAACATACTTTTCTGTGTTCTGATCTAAATGAAGTGTTTTGGTTTGTTGGTGTGATTAAGTTGTAATAGTCAACAACCTTTATAGTCACAAATGAAGCGCCTTAAAAATAGTCTTGTGGAGATGTTTACAGCGACAGACTCATCATGTTTGTCTCTGAATCTAATGGCATCAATCTTGTGAAAACAACAGCGTTTGTGAGATTTGTGAACTCGTGACTGAATTTTGACTTGTAATCCTCTCATTACTCAATGTATCACAAGAGCACTGAAACACGCAGCTGTACTGAACTGTGCTGATGTTTGTCGTGTTTCCTCAACACAATTACACAATGACTAAAGCAAATGAAATGTGTGTTGAAAGTTTACATTATATCATTTGGATAGGAATGCATGAGACAGAGAGTAAAGGCTAATACTGACAGAGAAGGCTGTCCTGCAGCCCACAGTAATGAATGTGTGTTTACATGTGAGAAAGAGATTTACAGCTCTTAAAATAAGATCAGGCCAGTTCACGGAAAGCCTGTCTTAGGTTATATATTAACAGGTCATGTGACTCCAGTGGCCTATATCTCACACCTGCATTTACATCCTAAAATGAACTAATGTAGCAACCCAGATGTGAATTAGGAGCAGATGTTACCTGTGTCTGCAGGTTCAGATTAACAGTGTGTTTGTTTTAGGGTGAGATGGTTCTGAAGGTGATCTTCTCTCAGCTGCCATCATGGAAGCTTCTGATGTTCTGCCATCTTCTTTCTGCTTTCAGCAGGAGCTCTGTAACGGGTACAAACACACACACACACACACACACACACACACAACACACACAGGACACACACACAGACCACATACACACACACACACATACAGAACATACACACACATACCAGAACACACACACATACAGAACACACACACATACAGAACACACACACATACAGAACACACACACACACACAGATTAACACACACAACAGGAAGCTGCTGAGCAGTCAGTGAGGGTTGATGGTGTTTGTATTGACCTGACAGCTGCTGAATGTGAGGGGGGGCGTAGCGAGGTCGCTGCCGTCACAGAGAACAGCTCCATGGGGACCGTCATCACAAACCTCAGCTTCTCTGCAGATCCATCAACCAATCACATCACACTGAGCCTTTCTGGGAAAGATGCCGATTGGTTTTATCTGGAGGGGAAAACCGTCCGACTCAACTCATCAACTAAAGTTCTTGATCGAGAGGTAAGGAGAGAACCAGCAGAAATATGAATTATTAGCTTCTCACTGTCATTACCTCACAGTTCTTATGGTACGAATGTTAATATAGACATTGTAACTCCTGACATTTGATCTGTTGTTCATATTCCACATCAGACGTACAACTCTGTTTTAACAGCTACTGTTAAGTGCTACGAACATGACATCTTACAAGTGAGTGTAACAGTGGAAAACTCTTCAGCTGTTTGAGAGTCATGTCTGAATAAATAACGCTGCATCAATGTTATATTCTCAGGCTGAACACAGGATTATGGTGGAGGTTTTGAATGAAAATGACAACCGGCCGGTGTTTCAGCGCAGCTCAATTCAGCCTCTGACGCTCAGTGAGGTACAAACACTCAGTTAATGCGATTCATGTGGAGCACTTCTGTGTCACTCAGATTCTGTCATCTGTGTGTGTTCAGCTGACAGCAGTGAACACTGTAGTGTTTACTGTAAAGGCTACAGACGCTGATGGAGACACGCTCACATACATCATCGATAAAACATCTGTAAGTGAACAAACACCTCATGATACTGTAACAACAAAGACTGAATTGATCTAATTAAACTATTATTAAACTAATTTCTGTAATTACATTGAACACCATTTTGAATTATTGCTTAACTGGGGTTAAAAAACATTCAGTTACATTCAGAAAACATTCAGAAAAGCTTTTGCTTAATTCAGTCTCTGATTTGTTTTATAACAATGATCATTTCAGCCCGATGCTTCTTATTTCCGTGTGGATTTACCAAACAGTGGCAGAGTGGTTCTCAGCAAATCACTGGATTATGAAAGCAAAACTCAGATCCAGCTCACGCTTTATGCTGTGGTAACACACACACAACTAACAGAGAACGTTTCCAGAATGTTGGCTAACATTCTCTTAAATTGTTAGTGGAATGTTTAAAAGAAACAATAGAGTTAAAACAAAACTTTAAATGATATTCTTATAACCAAGCAAAACCATCTAAAACATGTTCCTAAAACTTAATGTTTTGGTTAGGAAACTTTCACAAATAAAAGTGTTAGCTAGACCACACAGAAAATATCATATTTATTTTGATGATGACAGAACAACTTAATATAATGGAAACTGAGGGAATGTTTGTGTTTAGGAATCAAACACAAAAGAGCATTACAACACGTCAGCCACGCTAATCATTAACGTAACAGATGGAGACGACCATTACCCACGATTCCAGCCGTGTATTCTGCTCTCAGCCAATCACAGCAACCGAATATGTGCCAACCCCCTGTACACCGCCAACATCACAGAGAACGAGCAGGTAGCCTATATATGTACATATATAAGCTGCTCAGTTGGGACGGCTGTTAAACATTTAAATACAACACATTTTTAAAATATGATTAAAACAATAAATACAGAATACATTTTATTACAAAAAATAAAAAAATTATTTATACACATCTGAACATTTGGATTAGTCTTTAGTCATGTTTTAATGTCAAGGTGTTTGTTTTTACTTAACACTTATTAAACTATTTGTTTAATTTGAGCCAATAACAAACACTTGTGTTATAATGACTGCAAGCTGAATGAATCCTCTATTTATCCTTCTGTTCTGACTGCATCTGTTTTCATCATACAGGACATTGTTTTGGACTTCTTTCCGGGTCCAATTCAAGCTGAAGATGGTGACAGGGGTCTCAGAACACCCATAACATACACCATCCTGTCAGGTCTTTCCTAACTGCTAATGAAGGAAGCCTGTACTGTGTCACTGTGTGTGTGTCGCTGACATCACGTGTGTGTGTGTGTGTG
>JBAJNP010014795.1:0-10586 GCA_036877545.1 Yasuhikotakia modesta | reverse complement strand
TCTGCTCATCTCTGCTCATGTCTGCTCATCTCTGCTCATGTCTGCTCGTCTCTGCTCGTCTCTGCTCATGTCTGCTCGTCTCTGCTCATGTCTGCTCGTCTCTGCTCATCTCTTGGTATTGCAGGGCCTTATAGTGATATTACTGGGGTTACTGAGTTTCAGATGTTTCCAGAATTTAATCGCCCTTTTTGTATGTTAATAATTAGAGGATATTTGCCTAATTCTGCCCTGCATGCGTTATTTGTTGTGTGCCGGTGCTGTGTCTCTCTCTGTCTCTCTCTCTCTCTCTCTCTGTCTCTCACTGTGTCTCTCTCTCTGTGCTCAGAGGAGTGTCTCGGCTGTGCTGGCGTGGTCACTGCACTGGCAGACAAAGGGGCTTTCCAGAATTCTTCAGCTGAAGCCTGAGACAGACTCTGAAGGCAGACTGAATGTCTCTGTGCTCTGAACAGCAGACAGTACGATGGTGACAGGTGATTTAATGCACTATTGTAATTGACAGTATGTACAATAGTTCTGTCTTCGTAATGTTAAATTTAGTGCAATAAAACTGGTTTAGCTTTAGCCAGGAATGACAATTTAGCAGTCAATAACGCTGTCATAACAGGAGACAATACAGGCAACAGTATGTGATTTGTAGATCATTTCATTATGCTTTACACGCTGAAGTTTAGTATTTAGAATTTGGGGTTTAAAACACTCGGTATGAGAAATGATAATAATCGCTGTAATAAATGCAGAAGTGAGATGAACAGGTTTCAGCAGTCAGATGAATATTTCATATTGCGAGTGTCCAAGAGAAACAAGCGGCTTACAGCAGACAGTTCAGGAAAACAGCACAGAATTAAAAATGTTACAGGTTATTTATAATAGATAGACTGGAATGTTGCTGTTGTTGATTCCAGAACCGTTCACTCAACTTCTTCTTTAGCAGCGTTTCTGTTTATTCATTCGGCTTGCGCTTTTAGCCAAAGGGATGAATTCAAGGTACACATTTTTATCAGTGCTTGTATTTCCTGGGATCGAACCTTTGCACTGCTAATACAACGCTTTACCAGTTGAGCTACAGGAACACCCGTTTCCAAATCAAATGTGTTTTGCAATCTGTGTCAAAGGCCTGGTGGCCCTGGAGATGCTTTAGATGTTTCATCTTTCCTTCCAGAACACATCTGAAGCATTACTGCCAAAATCAAGAGATTCCCGTGCATTC
The DNA here is from genome assembly GCA_036877545.1 of Yasuhikotakia modesta. Classification (NCBI taxonomy): domain Eukaryota; kingdom Metazoa; phylum Chordata; class Actinopteri; order Cypriniformes; family Botiidae; genus Yasuhikotakia; species Yasuhikotakia modesta. The sequence continues at coordinate 9,379 of JBAJNP010014795.1, read as the reverse complement.
AAGATGCTGAGAAGTGCTGATATTTCCCAGCATGCACTGCCTGAGGGTGGAAACAGATTTAGTATTCATGTTTTTGATTATCCAAGCTAGATGGAAAGCAGCGCCTGTGACTGAGTTTCAATCCGAGGTTCAAAAACATGGTCTAAAGTGGGAAAATATTTAACAGTATTTTCAGGCTTAAGCTGTGTTAATCAATGAGGACATGTTTAATTGTTTCTACACAAAGAAAAAATGAGATTACCTTTTATTTGTTGTGATTTGTGACTTATTGCCTTGGCAAACATTCATTGATGAAGAGCTCACAGGCTCATCACGTGTTGATGGGGTGGAACTCGTCCAGTGATGTGTGTGTAATGCGTATCCCTAACTGTGTCCTGCAGCCAACGATGACACAGGCTGAGAAATTTCTTCCCCAGGGCTGTCGTGGGTGTGTGCGTTTACTGCGTTTGGTGGGGCAGGACTCTTGACCACTAATGTTCTTTTGTCATTACAGATGTCAGTAGCTGCCCACTCTCCACATCTGTCTGTCTCACTGTCTTTCTGTCTCCGGTGCCCCTCAGCACAGCATACCAGAGTGTGCAGTGCTGTTCTGGACTGGATGACATCACTGAGTGGGTGGTTATTTTTCTTGGTTAGAGTCAGAGAGTGAATTAGGTAAACATCAGAAAGAAGCGCTAGATGTGCGTCTCACAGAGCTGAACTATGACATCATAGCGGCTGAGATCACGTTAAAGGTGTCTCAAACAGACCACCCACAGTCTGCTCACTCACGCTCTGATGCACAGTGAACTCAAGGCTGGGAAGAGCTCTTCCAAATAAGAAGCTCCAATCAGGGTGAGAGTGCAGAGGCTTTAATGTGTTTACTGGAAAAATGAGCAATTTACATTTTATAACAGTAAAATAATATTAGTTATAATAGTAAACCCATCAAAACCATGTTATGCCTTCCAGTTGTGGGTTCGAACCCAGGGAATCCAAGTACTGATAAAAAAATATGTATACATGGAATTGGCTTTGTAAGTCACTTTGGATAAAAGCATCTCCTAAATGAATGTAAGTAAATGTAAAATGTTATAAAATAATTCTAAAATAATAAATGGAAAATAATATCTGTGGTTATTATGTTAAGGTCAAAAGAAATGAACTGTTATATTTTTGCATCTTTACATTTTCATCTATGCTATTATTCTTCATGTTATCTATTTATATTAGCTATTTTATATATTTGATGTATATTATCTGTTTCTGTCCACAAAATGTAAAAGATTTTAACATCATAAGAAACATTTTTGCCAAGTGATCGTAAACGATTGCCTGGTTTGTGTTTAAATAATTCCAAGTTTAGAGGTAAGACTGTAATCAACAAATATTGGTAAATGAAATGTGTCATCCACTTGATTCTGATGAAAGCATAATATTTTACTTCTAGGTGGACAGAAATTGTGAAGAGTCTTTATGATGGACTCATTATTTGTGGTGTATTTGTGTCAGTCTGTGCTGTAGACAGTTTGTCTGGAAGCAGACCATAGAACATTGAACATCTTAGATGAGAACAGTGTTTGACTTATTACTGACCCATGTAAGTGCACATGTGAAAGCATGTATGAGTGTGTGTGGACTGAGACTGTTGGAACCACTCCAGGGTTGAACTCAGTAGACTGATTTCCAAACCGTAGATGGTCAAAAATGTAAAGCGATGTTGTCAGTATGTTCCTGTGAGTGAATGAAGTGAAACAAGCACACAGGGCTGTAAACAAGAGCAGCACTAACATTTCACAAATGTTTTCCTCTAAACAGAAACAGGCTGGTTATCAAAGACGCTGTTGGCTCTGTTTGCTTTGGTTCGCTTTTATTTGCCTGTAGCCACAGAAACGAGGAGTTCAGTAGAACACACAACCCTTCCATCTCATTTGTGATACAGCAGGTCAGTTGACTACAACACCAACCAGTATACTGTTAAAAATCGGGACATTAAAATAAGCTCATTGATTAAAACCAGTCGTGTGTAACTGCACCACGACTTTCCTTTTACCCTCACGAATATTTAACAAGTGCAACTTGCCATGATCAAAGAGAAGTTCTAACAACATGGGGAACAGTGTATTCACATTGAGTTAGCTATCAGTCTGGAAAAGGTTACAAAGCCATTTGGAACTGTATGGACCAACAGCCATAGTCTAAATAAAGAACTCTTGGAACAGTAGAGAAACTGTCCTGCCAAGAGTTCTCCAAGGGTGCAGGATAAAATCATCCAGGCTGTCGCAGAACGACCCTGCAGAAACATGTAGAAACTCTCAGGTCAGTGATGTGATGCCCAGAGACTGGACAAAACTCTCTGAAAACAGAACTTGTTCCTGTGTGTGGGTCAGAACAGCACAATGTTGTGAAATGTTTTAAAGTTAACTTAAAAACAATAAATATTGTTTTTAAAATATACAATAAATTTTGTATTGCCTCAATAAATATTTTTAAATACATTTTTACAGTCTGTCTGAGATGACCGCAGCACAAGCTTGTCTGTCTGAGATGACCGCAGCACAAGCCTGTCTGTCTGAGATGACCGCAGCACAAGCCTGTCTGTCTGAGATGACCCCCCAGCACAAGCCTGTCTGTCTGAGATGACCCCCCAGCACAAGCCTGTCTGTCTGAGATGACCGCAGCACAAATGTAAGAAGCCCAGCTGCTGTTCTGCTCCTGTACACATGATGCTCTGTTCACCTAAATGTCTGTTATTTTCTTAAATAGGAATCTAAAATGAATGAATCATATTTGATTTTGATGTTGGTATCAGGTGCCCCATCTACGATTGTCTGGGAGTGATTTCTGCAGTCCACAGGAAATGAAAGAAAATGCTGCTCCTGAGCCAAAGAAAATAAACAGTGTGAGAAAGTTTAAGTAAGACACATTCACACAACCACACGTTTCCCCGCCCCTCTCCTTCATTTGTCTGCGATCTGCACGAGGCCAGAAACAGGAATGAGATGCCATTACTGGGTCACGTGCAGTGAGAGAGAGAGAGAACGAGCGAAAGAGGGACGAATTCCTTTGAAAAGTAGGTCAGTATATTGGACCATCTGTTTTAGCCATAGCACACAGCCCTGAAGAAAGTAAACACACTGAGAAATGAACAGATATACTGAAAGCTTTTTTATCAGACCTGAACCCAACCAGCTACAAGACCCTGAGATGAATCACCAGCTGCTAAACGATGGTATTGACACACCTGACACAATATTACAGTTCACACAAAACCTCATGACATTCACATTCTGTAATGTTATTCAAATGTTATTCACCTGTCTGACTAAAGATCATTTAGCCTTCCTGTTAGCTTAACTGGTACAACATTGTGTTAACACCACAAAGGTTGTGGGTTCGATCCACAACCTGACAAGTCCTGATAAAAAAATGTGTACCTTAAATTCACTGTAATTCACTGCTAAATTCACTGCTTTGGATAAAAGCGTCTACTAAATGTAAATGTACTTACAGATAACCTGGCTAACTCTTAAATTGTGAACCCAGCATGCTAACTACATGCACATGCACAAAAGCAGTGCAGAGTGTGTTTCCACACACAGTTGAGTCCAGTGAGAGTTGGGTGTGGATCATTAGTCATGCCTGTGTTCTCCACCTACCCACTGCTTTCAGCATCAGTCTTGGATGCACTCTGGGGAGTTCCAGATCATTTAATGTGTTTTTATTTGGCTGCAGGTCAGTCCTGACTGTGAGCTGGCATGTTTAATAATTATAACACTGCAAATGCCACATAACCATGACACTATCACATCTACTATCCAGCACAATAGCCTTGTGGTACCAAATTATTTTCATTTCCGCATTTGGCAGAGACTTTTATTCCAAGTTTATCAGTACAACCTTTGTGCTGCTAAAGCAATGCTCTACCAGCTGAGCTACAGGAAACTAGACACAAACTGTTGTGGCACAGGTTTACAAACATGATACTAGCACAGTACATGCATACAAACTCTTGTAGGGACATACATTCTACATTTTTTCAAGTGCATGAGTGTAGCAGAAAACAGTTTGAATTGTGTATTGTGAAGCATGTCTTGGGGGAAAAAGTCATAAACTGTTTCCCAAGAGCTTCCTTCATTGTGTATTGTTCATGTCTCATTACACAAGTGAAGGTGCTGCCAACTAGCGCGCACCCGCGGATAACTGGAACGCGCGCAAAGATGACGCTGGCGAGCAAATATGAGGCGCGTTCCTTCCTTCCAGAGGAGACGAGTGAGCGCAGGTTCAAATGCAAAATGCGCTTAAAGAAAATGTATTAGCAGACCTTTCACTTCTTGTGTTTTGACGGGTTTTCTCACCAGTAGGATGGAGCTAGTGGGCCAGTGACTGTATCCGCTAAAGGATCACAATTAATACCACAGACATCAGAGGAAACTATGTCCAAAACTTAATTTATTATTTTTGTGTATTTAGACTTGGGAAACAAAGTCATAGCTACACGTGCCCTTATTTATGCAGTATTACTATCAAAAACATGCCTCTCAGTCTGTTCAGCCTTGTGCAATGCAAGAATATCACTTATATATGCGGCCACATTTCACTAAAAATGTTTTCATAAGGCAATAACTCGTAAAGTATCCGACTGTACTCGCCGGTGCTAACGCAGAGGTGCTAACGCAGAGGTACTGCGCAGGTTGCCATTAACTGTAAACTCGTGGGTAAATTCTCGCGAGATGTGAGGAGAGTTTTCAGCTGGACGTGATTTGAGCGCCTCAGACTGAGAGTCATCTCAGCAGGCGCAGACGCATCCCGCTGCGCTTCTGTGCTCTCCTCTGACAGCCTTCATCACGGCTTTAAACGCCTCGTTTGTGCGCAAGTGTTGGATTGAGTGCACGTCGCGTCACCATCATCATCATCATATACTGAAGGTACAACAACTTTACCTCAGTTTAAAGTTACTTGCGCACACGCGTACACCGAAAACACACAAGGGCGTCTGTTTCTTCATATTTGATAAGTCTGTGTTTTATTCGTTTGTTGTTCATCTTTATGATTGTTGTCGTACAGCGGGAGCGCGCGCAGAATGAGGCGGCTGCTGACGTTCGCGGCGGGACTCTCAGCGCTCGTGTCGCTGTGTGTGTCTGCGCAGACCCTCGATGCAGGCGCAGGCAGAGATGCGCAGATGCCCGAAACTGGCGCAGACAGAGGCGCGGAGCAGCAAAGATCCAGCAGATCTAAGCGGCGGGGCGGCGGGCAGGACGTGTTGAAGGGGTAATTCATCTCGAACACTGAACGACCACTTCCCCAACTGCACAACATCACATTTGATGTATAGTTTGGATTTATGCAGTCATGGAAAATCTGAAAACCATCAGGCAGCTTTAAACTGGAGAGACAGGAAAAGTCAGGGAAATTAATTCAGTCTTTAAATCATTAAAATTCCTGTCAGTTTCTGCACAGAATTAACATCCTACTATACATGAAATTTGAGAATTTATCAAACTGTGACAATTTTTCTGTCTGCGGACATCGACACGACAAAAACTTGTTTTCATGTTTTTGCTGAATGTTTGTGTTGTAAAGTCTCGAAAAATGTTTGTTTGGAGAGAGGCTGCATGTTTCTGTATGCACTTGTGATCTCAATAAAACAGTCAACATGAACATTTTAAACTTTCAGAATTAGTAGAAAGAAAACTCAGTGCTGTCAGAACGTTCCTAAATATATGAAACCAAACCAAATTTTATTTCTGCAGGCCGAACGTATGCGGGTCACGGCACCACGCATACTGCTGTCCTGGATGGAAGACCCTGGCTGGAGGGAACCAGTGCATTGTCCGTAAGTCTTCATGAACCTCCTGTTTGATGTGTGCTGGTCCAACAGAAATAAATGGACAAACATTTCTACAAGCACAGGTTTAAGTAGACTACAACTGGATGCTTGTTTTCTCTTTTGTTCTCTATGAACAGAATCACAGCACTCAGGAAGGCTCCTGTGCATGTTGTGTTTCATGATTTTAAGAGCATCGTGGGTAGGGAGATGTTTACATTTGGAGCTCAACAGTTCAACTGAAAGGGTCACAATGGCCCAGATTCTGCAAGAGTTTATGACCTCTCATTAGCTGTGTTTGCATGCACACTGATGCACAGTCCAGATCTCTTTTCACTGTTACTGAATATACTTTGGCACAAATCCCCACAAGACTGGTTTTCTGCTACTCCCTGATACCGGCAGCTGGAAAAAACAAGTGATCAAAAATTGCAATCTTTCAAATTCTTTTCTCAGCAATATGCCGAAGCTCCTGTGGGGACGGGTTCTGCTCCAGACCCAATATGTGCACGTGCCCGACTGGACAGATTGCACCCACCTGTGGATCCAAATCAGGTACCAAAGTTATGTCTGCTAAAATCTGATGTCTGTAGACGGTGTGGCAGATGGGCGATGTGTATGTAATAGTAATTAATGGCTGTCGCTAGTCTGAATCAGAACCAGATTTTTTAATAAAATGAAAGGAACAGACCAACTCTTGGCTAACTGTGCGGTTGCTATTATCGGCCAATGACAACAAATGGCCCAATTTAGTCCATTTAATCAGCCTGACTGGTAAATCTGTGTCGCTCACCCTGTAACCCCTGTAGCAGAATGTGCGAACCTCAGATGTTTCTCAGACGAAATTAAATTCATCTAGACACTATCAGTTTAATGGATTAGATGCATCACAACGAAGCAAGAGAAGATTGCTTGGTGGGATTTGTTGTTTTTAAACACTGCTGCACAGTTTGACTGAGATAATAAGTGTGTGTGTCAGTCTGTGCGTGTGTGGTGTGTGTGTGTGTGTCTCTGATCAGTGTGTGTGTCTGTATGTCTGATCTGTGTGGCGGGTATGAGTGTCTCTGATCAGTGTGTGTGTTTGTATGTCTGATCTGTGTGGTGGGAGTGTGTGTCTCTGATCAGTGTGTGTGTGTTTGTATGTCTGATCTGTGTGGTGGGTATGTGTGTCTCTGATCAGTGTGTGTGTGTCTGTATGTCTGATCTGTGTGGTGGGTATGTGTGTTTCTGATCAGTGTGTGTGTGTCTGTATGTCTGATCTGTGTGGTGGGTGTGTGTCTCTGATCAGTGTTGTGGGTGTGTGTGATTTGGAGATTGTCCACAGTCAACAGGCCTTACCCTCTTCCTACTACGTTACAGGAGCAGCTGCAGTGTCAGTGTTCTGTGTGTATGTCTGTGTATAGAATGTGGGTTAGGTTGAAATGTTCCTGTTTAGATAGATAAGTGTGTGTCTGTGTGTGTGGGTATGATTGTTTGAGTTTTTACTAAGGGGGTGGACAGATTTGTCCCAGAAGTGAGTTAGATATAACAAAATCTCATGATCTGACCTAAATTGGTAAAAATTATTTATAAATCAGATAGGAAATGCGTATTATATGTATATTTTTAATATCTGATTATTATTATTTTTAGCATTATACAGGCCTGCGCAGTCTATATTGTCCCTAAATTTGGAGGAAACACATGAGTTGTGTGAGTAGTGTGTGTGTTTGTCTTCAGTCCAGAACTGTAACATTCGCTGCATGAATGGAGGTACGTGTTTGGAGGATCAGTGTTTGTGTCAGAAAGGCTACGCTGGAGCTCACTGCGGCCAGCGTAAGGCATCCCATAATAACACACACAATCTGTACTGATGGATATATGTCAGTGTCATTTCATGTTCTTTTTGTCTCTCTGCAGCTGTGTGTGAGTCTGGCTGCCTCAATGGAGGCCGATGTGTCGCTCCAAACCGCTGTCTCTGTAATTACGGCTTTACTGGAGCTCAGTGTGAAAGAGGTAACACACACGCTCACACACACACTCACACACTTCACAGACTAGCTCCCCAGTCATCTGTTACGCCCCCGTCACCCCTTCTCAGCTAAAACCAATTCAAGAATTAAAGGCAAAACTGTGTTCAGACAGTGTTCAAATCAATCCACCTATGAATGAAATGATTGCTGAGATAAATGATGAATGCGCTGCACGGTATTCATTGTTGCCAAGACCATCAATGGTTGGTGTAGTGAATGACAGTTGTGTTTCCTTTTAAACAGTGTTGGTACAGAAAATCCTTGTGTCTCATCTATACTTGCAGCGCTGATTTGGGCAAGCCTGTAATTTGCAGCATGTTTGTGATGTTTTTATTTATCAATGTACATTTCAATGTGAAATATCAAGTCCACACAGAACTCTTTAATTTCTGAAATGATTTTAATAAAGAGACAATAGACAGAAAGAGACATTTTCCTACCATTACAAATATTTCCACACACATCCTGTGGATAAACCCGTGGTTGGTGTAAACACATCACAGTCTGAAAAGCTGTGGCTTACAACAAAAGCTATTTGGATGCACAAGTTAGATTTACACTTACGCATTTAGCAGACACTTTATATCCAAAGTTAGGGATTACTTGTGAAAGAAATCAAAACTTGTCGACTTGTCTTGAAATCTGCTTTTAAAAGTTCAGTGTTCACAGCACAAGATGCTAAAAACAGCATGACAATGGCCAAAGATCAGTGAGTCAGAAACAGCACAGGCAGAACTCATGTTGCATTGTTCTCATCCACCCAGAACCGGTTTGTGTGTGTGTGTTGATTTCTGAAATGTGATGTATTGTGGTGATGTTATTAGCTGCAGATGTGCTGGATTCTGTGTTTGTGAAACAGGACACAGCGTTCTGTTTGTCTAATGCCCGAGTTGTTTAAATACATATTTGTGTCCAAAAACAAGTGGAAACATCTCCTTATGACACATGCTCAGAGAACACAACACATGCTATTCCCTGCTGGATCAAAGTTTAGCACTCAGTAAGTGTGTGTGCATGCTTGTGTGTGTACTGCTTAATGCTGTTTACACATGGCACAACTGTGCACTGCACCAAAACAAGAGCCCAAACTTTCAGAACCACGGCTTCACTTCTTATAAAAACAGAAATAGTTGAACACAGTATACATGTGCTATCGCACTCTAATTCTCTCTCCCTTTTTGTCAGGTCCGAATAAGAACTGTCTGATGAAGTCACATTTTTGTAAATGAATTTTAAATTGGATTTATGCATGAGTCAGACAGATGAGAGAGAGAGAATGCAGAGGTGAATACAGCAGCGTTCCTAAAGATTCCTAGAGATTTATTCAGCTGATGAACTGCTGAAGACCGTGAATTCTGTAATGAATCAAGCACAACAAGTAATTCCGCCTGGATTCTCCAAAAGATTTAGACATTTATAATGTGTTTTAGACAAACATGTTCATGACACACTTCCTCTGACATTTGTTACTGTAGGAGCTGTGATTTATACTGTGTAGATGTGTTACTGTAGGAGCAGTGATTTATACTGTGTAGATGTGTTACTGTAGGAGCAGTGATTT
>JBAJNP010014794.1:0-10587 GCA_036877545.1 Yasuhikotakia modesta | reverse complement strand
TTCTCTTGTTTGACTCCACAGAACAGTTTGTCTTTTCGTATTGAATACCACATGCTGGAAAACACAACAGAATTACGTTGCATTTGCTCCTGAGCACCACAGACAAGGAGAAAAAGAGAGAACAGGCCAAGAAAGAGAGGTAAGGTGGGGACAAAGAGAGATGGGGTGAGAGATGAAAAGTCAGATTTGACACAGAGCTGGTTTGGCAGTATTACTGAGGAGAGTGATGTTTGGGGTCTGGAAATGTCATCTGTGCCAAACCCCCCCAACAGAACTGCACTCATTTCCCCAAAGATTCCTGACAGTCAGACGCTCTGAAGGAGGGACAATAGATGGCCACAGCCTGGCACAGTTTAGATATTCTGAACATTTTGGACTCACATAGTATTTACAGAGGCCAAACTAGAGTGTGAAAACAGTAATGCAGGAACATACTTTTAACAGTACAAAAGTGAAGGCAGAACTGTTTGCCTGGGATTAACTATCAAAACCAGAAATATGGGAGGAAATATTCCAAACCTCAGCCACTGTCCAACTTTTTATTTTTAGCTCTTGCTAAAAAAATGAGATGGGAAGATAATCGAAGACTCAGGATGGAGAGGCACATGGCCAATAAAAACACATCAATCTCTTTTTCTCTCTTTCTCCCTCCACCTCCGTCTCTCTGGAGCTCACATTCAGACATAATACTCTTTGTCTTTGTTTTTCTTGCTCTTTGTTGCCATTTTGGCAGCGCTGGGCTGCTTGTCCTTCACCAGAGCACCGTTGCTCTGTGTGGCTGAATTGCTAATGTAGTTGCGACTCTGGTCGACCTGGTAGGAGCCTTCGTCGCGGTTACGATACTTGTACATGGCGTACAGCAGGATGAGGATGCAGAGGGCAGCAGCAGCCACGATGCCCACCACCATACCAGTCGTACTGCTAGACTCCCGGATCACCTCCACTGCCCCCGGCGGGCCTCTGTCTGGAGATGATGGGTCTGTAGTGGGCACATGGGGGAAATTGGGAGGATACGTTACAACCGGGTGTCGATGCCGCCTACCGTGCTCAGGATCGCCCGACGGCTGGGCAGGCGGCAGCAACACCTGGTCACGAGTGTTCATTTTACCCGCAGGGATGTTGGGACCAATGTTGATGGCAGGTTTGAGATGGGGGTGTTCCGGGGGGGCCGTGGGGGTGAAGGGGTGCGGTGGCTGATGTGATCGGGAGAAGTGCCGGTCCCCGCGGGGGGTTTCAGCCGCAGGGGGAGGGGGAAGCACTGTCCGGTCTGTGACGAGAGGTGAGTTTTTGTAATAATCCTCGTCGTCAGACTCTGTCATCTCGCCCGAACCATAGGCCGACACCTCCATGGGCTCATCACAGTCCTCCTGGTCCAGCGGACAAGGGAGGCGACCAGGGAGGGGAAGAGACTCTTTGGTGGTCTCGGGCAGGGTGAGGAAGGGGCGATAAGTCGGGGGTGGGGGTATAACGGGGTAACGTGTGGCAATTGACAGGGGCTCAAGGGAATCCACAGTTATAATTGGTAACACTAGTTCACCTCCTAGAATGAGAAACAGAAGGGCAGAAAAGCATCAGTTGAGCTCTGAGTGACTCCCAGACAGACACGAGAAGGAAAATAACAGCACAGGTTTAATAGGTTTAGAACAACACTATCACTTCCATGAGGTTAATTATAAGTTTTGTTACAGTTATAGTTTTATTAGCATCTATTGAAAATGACATTAAACAGCTAGACTAATGCTAACAGATTACAGCTACAGTATATATATATATATATATATATATATATATATATGTATATATATACACACATATTACAGAGTTAGGATTAAGTGTCAAGAAACAAAAACTTACTAAACGTGCTAAACCATCTTTCTAAAAGCATCTATCCAAAGCATAAACTATGTACATTAACATAATGCCTATAAAAACAATTTTATACCTAAAGTCTGTGCCTCATCTCACTCACTGCATGTGTTTAATAAGAGATTAAACCACGGAGTTCAGTCACTTACATCAACAAATTGGCCGCATGATTTTTGCATGAAAAAAAAATTACAAAAGAAAGCTGTGTAAGATTGTTCTTACATAGTGATCAACAAATTTCAGCCCAAGAATCATCATTCAGAGAACGTTCTGTGCTTTTTCCCATTGGAATAAAACTGTCCTACGGGAACCCCAGGACACTGAGAGTAATATTTTCACATCACTGTCCCAAAAATCTTTTCCCACCAAAACACAGCCCATATCTTTCATTGTAATTATCCTGGAGTCTGACGCCTGGAATCTGATGCTATTAACAACAAAACTTTCCCCAATTTACGCATCAAAGAATGCCAAAAGTTGAATTCATACGCAACGTCATGTATTTCAGCTAATGTTACGTATAAAGAGTTCAGCTATGCTATGTTATGTGTTGATCTGTGGAAACAGGGCTGTGCTGAATGCTTGATTTACTGAATAAATAGACTGTTCTAAAAACTTGGATTTAAAAAGGCAAAGAATAACATTATCTATGTGATGAGGCAAAAAAGTGTCCCAAACATTTTAAATGTTTTGAATGAGAGGGAGCCTGTGAAGTTTGGTGTGTGATGGAAAGCTTAGAGAAACTTCTCAAACCATGACATCAGCATGACATCAACAAACACCCCTTAACCAATCAGAATTCAAAACATGACTCTTTTATGCATATTGTTAAACATTCATTAAACTCAACTACAGTTCCTTAAACCCACAGAAACTGTGAATGCACCAGGGAAAAAGTTGATATTAACATATTCAGAAAACATTCACAGTGCTAAAAAGTTTTATCATCTGAAAAGAAAAGAGTTAGTTAATGACATCATTCACATGTTACATGTGTGTGTATATATGTGTGTGTGTGTGTGTGTGTGTGGAAAAGAAAATTCCCACTGAGAAACTGTCAATTGGCTGCCACAAAACACACACATTATACCTGTGTTTCTGTTGTGTTTTTGTGTGTTCTTATGGTAAACCTTATAAATGTGCCGTCTATGATTGGTCAAACTCTGTCCAGTGTTTATCTTCAGCATGTATTATACATACAGTCATGCTCCACGTTTACAGGAGACTCTGGATTCAGTCATTTGTGAGATGTACATACACTATATTGGCATTAATTTTGGGACACCCTCTTCTAATGAACAGGTTTGACTACTTTAGTCATTTCCAGTGAAAATCTTAATGTTTAAGCATAGAATGCTATTCTAGGGAGTTGTGTGCATGTAATTTTATAGCAACAGTTTGGACAGGACCCAGTTCTGACGTAACATGACACTGCCTCTGTGAATAAAGCTCACAGAGAAATGCTTGACTCAGTCAGTGTGGAAGAACACCAACCTTGAACCTTGCCTTATACAGAGCGACATTGTCATGTTAGATTAGAAAAGTGATGGGTCCAAAGCGCTGCTATAAAATTACATGCACATGATTCTTTAGAATTCTTTCTGTAAGTCTAGCTTTTTTACAAACCAGAGATCAACTAATGCTGAAAGTCAGTCAACACATCCACAAGATCACAATTAAGACAGTGAGTGTATGTATGTCATGTGTATGACAGGGAGTGAGTTTGTGTGGTTATGTGTGTGTGGGCTGTGCGTGGTCATGTATGTGTGTGTGGGCTGTGTGTGGTCATATGTGTGTGAGAGGGAGTGTGTGGTCGTGTGTGTGGGCTGTGTGTGGTCATGTATGTATGTGTGTGTGTGTGTGAGAGGGAGTGTGTTTGTGTGATCATGTATGTATGTGTGTGTGGTCATATGTGTGTGAGAGGGAGTGTGTTTGTGTGGTTATGTGTGTGTGTGGTCATGTATGTTTGTGTGGGCTGTGTGTGGTCATGTATGTGTGTGTGTGAGAGGAAGTGTGTTTGTGTGATCATGTATGTATTTGTGTATGTGTGTGTGGTCATGTGTGTGTGAGAGAGTGTGTTTGTGTGTGTGTGGGCTGTGTGTATGTGTATGTGTGTGTGTGTGGTCATGTGTGTGTGGGGTGTGTGTGGTCATGTATGTATGTGTATGTGGTCATGTGTGTGTGAGAGGGAGTGTGTTTGTGTAGTTATGTGTGTGTGGACTGTGCGTGGTCATGTATGCATGTGTGTGTGTGGTCATGTGTGTGAGAGAGGGAGTGTGTATGTGAGAATAGGGTTAGGGTTAGTTTTTGGGCTGTGTGTCTGTGTGTGAGAGGGAGTTTGTGTGTAAGTGTGTCTTTGGGCTGTGTGTGTGACAGGAAGTTGGGGTGTGTGTATGTGGTCAGACTGGCATTATTGTAGTTTAAGTGATTGATAGTGTTTATGTGACTGACAGATCTCCCACCAGACAACATTTTAATAACCAGACAGAGGTTAGAAATACTACAACTTAATCATTGCGTTAACACCGCAAAGGTTGTGGGTTTGATCCCAGGGGAAGGCAAGTCCTGATAAAAACATGTGTACCTTAAATTAAAATAAAAAAAAGTCGCTTTAGATAAAAGCGTCTGCCAAATGGCTAAATGTAAATGTACTATAGCTAAATCTGCAAACCTGTTAACATCCTAGCATCATTTGGCCAATCACAGATACACACTGGAAACGAGACTGAATGTGTTTGTGTGTGTTTACAAACAACAAGACAGTCAGACTGACGCACCGTTTCCAGGTTCACACTCCTCAAGGTCTTCATCATCACTGGGACATTCTGCTGATGCCACCAACAGATCGTCAGTATTCTACAGACAGAAAAAATACATCAATCTTACAACAAAATACAACAATCTTCCTCACTGTTGTGCCTGCTTTGGGATAAGTATAATCAAGATAGAAGAACAAGACTGCTTTTCAGAAAATGCATATGACGTTTACCTACAGTGTTTTCTTACAACAAACCTTGTTGGCTTTATGTTTAAAACAAGAAAGATATGCACGTAAGGCAAAAAGCATTGAAGCTAAAACATTTAAAACTTTGAAAAAGTTGAAACACAAAAATCATTGTACTACAGAGCAGATGTGTAACTACAAACTAAATCTTTAAACAACAGACCAGACATGCAAACTACAGACCACACCTCTAAACTATAAACCAAATCTTTAAACAACAGATAAGAGCTTTAAACTACAAGCCTCTTTTAACAAAGATGTAAATGTGTTCCTCATGTGTTTATGCTAGCCAATGCCTTAATTAATGTTGACTGAAACCAATGTAAATCAGGATATCTGCCACAAGTGACAACATAACAAACATGACCAATGCCATCAACCTGAATGCCATTACCTGCCAAATCCAACCCATCAGTACTGCAGGATCACTGTAGTGAAATAACAGTTTGAAACACAGATTTGTTTGGAGGACTCATGTCTAGTGTTACAAGGTTACATCAGAGAATATACTCAGAGAATCCAATTTCAACCAGATTCTCACCAGCTGCAGCTGAGTCATCATGTTGGTCTTTTCATTCGTTTTTAAAAGCCAGACTTTTATAGTGCAGCCTTGAAGTGTTTTTGTTTTCTTATTAATTTAATAAGTGAAATTTATTAGTACATGATCTGGGGCATATCAGATCAAACACACCATTCTGTGTACCTCTTTAGCTCAACATGAGTTGGAAAGTTATAGTTTAATTGAATTCATTCATAGGGCTGGTGAATGTAGTAAGAAAGGCTAAATGTTTCTGTTACTGTGAGTTACCGCTGTACATATTGCTACAAATATGTTTTTCTGTGCTACCTTATCAGATTGTGCTACCTATCATAATTTACCAATCCTATCCCTGCCTCTAACCACACCACAATGAAGCACTGTAAGGGTACAAGAGTATCACACCAAACTTTAACCAAACACAACCACTAGACGTTGCTTGTAAGTCATCGTTAACAAGACAGATACAACAAACACTTCTGAAAAAGAACAAATCACCTCATATTTAGTAAAGGCATCTAAATACACATGCACGCACGCACACACACATACCTGTGTAACACTGTCTCTCATGGTAGGGGAGCGTTGCTTGCGTGTGGTTGTGGTTGCCATGGTAGTGGTGGTCTCCATGATGGTGGTGGACATGTCAGCGAGGGGCGTGGTGGACGTGGTGTCGGTGGTCAGTACAGATGGCACATCGCCCACCAGACGCAGGTTTCCCTGCACCTGTATGTTGGGGTCGCTCTCTGCTGCCAGTTTCAGCACCTGCAGGCCGTTGTAGTACAGACCCGAGATCTGACCCTGGAAATGACGACCCTTCTCTCCACCGCCCACCTTAATGAACGCCTGGCTGTTAAATATGGTCAGCTGGCGACCTGAAGAGGAGAGACGAGCACAGCGGCATCAGCCTCAGGATCTTGGTTTTCTGAAGGAATCAGAACAGCTCAAACCTCTGCCCGGTAACAAACAAAAGCACAGCCCCATGAACAGCCGTGAGGAACCCAAATTCCTTAAACTTAAACTGTTAAGTGTAACAGGACAAGTGAGGTTTGATGTTAAACAGAGATTGTTAAAGCATTAACAACACACACATATATATCTTTCTGTCCATCTTCACTTTTCGACAATAAACAAACAAACCAATAGAAAGAAAGATGGAAGATCTATTGGATAACCAGATTGAAAACATAATTAGCCTTATGTAAAATCAATACAAAGAGTCTATGGCATGACCTCACACATGTGCAAACTTGTATGAGATTGTGTGTGTGAGGGGGTTGTGTAAATATTTGGGAGTGTGTCGGTGAGTGAATGTTTTATGTATGTGTTTGTTTGTGTGTTTCTGTGCAGTATGTGTTCTACAGAGGTGGGGGTAGAAATGAATGTGCTTTCTAGTAGAAAACATGATTTTTTACAAGTTGTGTAAAAGTGTTCAAACTAACTGATGTGTCATGATTAAGGGACAATGACACGTTTCTGTTTTCTGTTTATTTCTCTCGCATTCCCAACCTCACAAATAAATCCACTGAACAAGCTGTTTCTTTAGAAAATGGTATACATTTAATTCAACATTTTAAATTTGATGCATTAAATGTGATTAAATGTGACTGGATCTCTGACCGCATGTGATGGACTGTTTGTGGTTTGTGATGGGGCCAGTAATTTACATGTTGTTTGGACTCATATAGTTATGCCTAAACATTCAGAAAGTGTTTGTGACCAAGCCTTCAGAGGTTTGTGTGTATATTGGTACAACAGGGGCACAACAGGGTAAAAAGGTCAAAAGGGTCTATTTTTCTATTCTATTCTTTTTTAGATTGTGTTAATTTTAAATGATAAAACATGCTCATAAACAGAAAGCAGCACAAACTGCATGAAAACATTTCAGTTTAACAGAAAACAAATACATCATACAAAAAAAAAATTCTTTGTCCATTTTTTCACACAACATTTGCAGAAGAGAAGCAATAAATGTTAAAGGGACAATATTCCCCCGCAAACACTCAAATTTATTAAGAAAAATGCAAAATCAATTTCTGAGTTTAACTCAGTTTCTTTGTGCAGTTGAAGGAGAAGCAGCTGCGTTTATGAAAGCGTTACAAAATGATATGTGTTAGTTGATGATCTGTTTAGATAATTCAGCATCTAATCCATTCTACTGACGTGTTTCATTCTCATTATTATGTGTGTTTAGAAACATATTTATCATTGAGGGCTTCAGCCGTACAGCCCTCAGGGTTTAGAGAAACACTGAATTACAGTTTTACCTTAGTCAACTGTTAAAATAGAGTTAATCCTTTGAGAGGCCAGATCAGAACAGAATGATTGAAAATAATTGTCTAAAACATAAATTAAGGACTCAACAGATGTCTGGGCTCAAAGGGTTAAAGCAAGAATCAATTTAGACAGCTACAACATCATATTAGAAATGCTGACTGAAATAAAGTCCCTTTAACTTTTAAAGATCCTCAGGTTTAGATTAGTATCACCAGGGTGGGATATCTGACAGGAGTAAACAGTGTTGTTGGAAGGTTAAAGAAGGTTATGTGGGGGTTATTGGTAAGTTTAATTCTCTGAAGAAGTGCAGGTCCCATACCACATTATTTAATAACAAATTCTGAAATTCACACCATAGATCTGATGAATACAGCCTGTTCTTCTTGTTGTTTTCTCCCACTAGAATCTCTCGTTTATTCACAGTAGAATTATTTAGCAGTAATAAGCGCAAATGCTTTATATTTGATGAAACTCACTTAAGTATTAAGACATGAGTGACACTTTACAAGCGAAGGTCAAATTTCTGGTCAAAAGGTCAAAACATTTCCTGTGTTTGTGGACATACACTTCTTCCAGAGATGTGTTTATCAAGATTAGACAGATCCTTCATTAGTGGGGTTTGGTGATGTTTAATTACCTTTGTCTAGTAGCCACTCGTCAACTACCCGACCGAGACGGTACGGGATTCTTTGTCTAGCAATAGCCAGTCGCTCATTATCAAAGTTTCCTTTGAAGAACAAACAAATTAAACAGGTTACAATCTGGAAGGTCAAAGGTTACATGTCAGAGGTTAGTGAGATCGGCAGCATGTCATTGTTTAGCAAGTTACGAACTTTAAAAGCAGATTTAGGTGGTGAAATAAACACCCAGTTTTTGAGGTTAGAAGTTAACAAAGCTGTAGTTACCATATTTCTTTTAGAAGTTTTTATGAGTTAAGCATATTTATGAGTCATTTTAGGTTGAATAGTTACTTCTGACTAATTACAGAACATTAAAGTGCAAGCAAAAAATTTAAAACCAAAGCAAACACAAGTTGTGTCGTTCTCATTATAAAGTATCAAGAATTTTCACACATCATCGTACTGAATCTTTAAATACAGCAAGAGAAAGACATTTTCTGTTCAAAGACTTTAATGTTTTAACCAAATATTTGGATTGGTTGTTATATTTTAATGTATTACAACAGAACAGGACAAATTTCTATAGTGTGCACACGCCACACACACACACATACACACACACACACACACATATTGACATGGCATTTGGTCTATTTTTATTTGTTCTTGTGAATAAGACAACTTAGAGATTGAATGCATAAAATAAGCAGACCAATCAAAGACCATCAAAACTAGACCGAATCTAGGCTACAAACAACAAAACCAAAAATATGTGACTCCTATACATGAAATACATTTTACACACAGTTATGCATTACACACAATGTGATTCTCGAAATCATTGTATAATATTTCAAAACTAGAATTTAATATAAATGTCATGCAATTTGTCAAAACCATGGAAAACTAAACAGCCCCCAGCAACAGTTTAAAAATAGCACAATTCTGTGGGAAAATGACAGAGCTGGCAACACTGTTTTATGCGTGTTAATTGGGTGATGGGACACAGTATCAGGATTGTTCTTCAAGCACTGAGAGACTGTGAGGTGGAACAGCTGCTCTCATTTCACACAACCCTTATCTTGAATTGTGACATCCTGATTCTGAGCGGAGCCGCTTCATTTCACACACAGCTCGTCTTTGTATTCCTGGAGCTCCAGGTTTCAGTGAAACTCATCTGATAGAGTTACAACATGATCTCAAGCCATGAGGAACATGCATTATAAACACACTGTTGTTATCAACAACACACTTGTTGACACTGCTGTCAATCACACAGTAACCGGCTAAATCACAGACAACCCAGTGATTTTTACAGCCAAATTCAGTTTTAATTACACTGATGTTGAACTGAAAGAAAATGAAAGGCTGAAAAAAACAGTGTCTGTTCTGTGCCTCACTAGAACTGCATTACCTATCATGCCCTCACTCATACTACAATGTTTGCACATCCATTGTTTCCTTATTCTTCCAAAATGAACATTTTCAGTTCCTCTTCTTGTATATAAATATAAATACAATTAAATTGAATAATAATGCATGTTAATCACATACAGCAGACAAGAGACTGATTTCAAGAATGCATGTTTGTATGTTTCTATGCTTGTGATACGTTACAAACTCTAAACAGTGTCCTCAGTCCTCTCTACAAGATGATTAAGAATTAAGAGATACAGAGCACATAAACTATTAACATAAATACACGTTTTATGAATTACTATTATTAATTATTATTATCTTTATATTGCGCACACACACACACACACACACACACACACACACACAAAAAAAACAGTCAGAAAACATCTTTCTCTCAGAGACACAGACAGGCTGTGTGTGAGCATTCAGAACATTTATAATGTGGTTTTACACACATACTACTTTTTATCTGTATAACGTCACTGAAGTTCAGACTTGTGTAAACTGTGTTTGTGTGCGTGTTTGTGTGTGTACTGCAAAGAAATTTGCAAAACCTGACAAGACTGAGCAAAACTTCTTTTGGGGACATCCTCATTTGTAAAAACACTCTGAGTTTGTTTTTTGGTGTGTGTATTTGTGCACACTCACCAGATGGAAATCGCTCCAGGACAGGGAGATTGTCCACCTGTAGTGTGGCGTTTCCTCCACTCCGTGTGAATCTCACCACATGATATTTCCCATCACTAACCATCATGCTGCTCTCCTCGATGATGATGTCATCCGTCCCTACATTAAAGATTACTCCAACCCTTCCTCGCTCCTGACAGACAGACAGAGAGAGAGAGAGAGAGAGAGAGAGAGAG
>JBAJNP010014793.1:0-10587 GCA_036877545.1 Yasuhikotakia modesta | reverse complement strand
CACCTGCTCACAGTGCCAAAACCACTGGTAAATGGTTTACTGACCATGGTATTACTGTGCTCAATTGGCCTGCCAACTCTCCTGACCTGAACCCCATAGGGAACCTGTGGGATATTGTGAAGAGAAAGTTGAGAGACGCAAGACCCAACACTCGCCTCTATCGAAGCATCCTGGGCCTCCATAACACCTCAGCAGTGCCACAGGCTGATTGCCTCCATGCCACGCCGCATTGAAGCAGTCATTTCTGCAAAAGGATTCCCGACCAAGTATTGAGTGCATAACTGAACATAATTATTTGAAGGTTGACTTTTTTTTAAAACAAAAAACATTTTTTGTTTTTTTTTGGTATTTAAAACATTTTTCTTTTATTGGTCTTAAGACTTGCAGCAGTTTTATTACCTCTCTTTGTTTATTTAGAGTCCTGATAAGAACAAGAATTTTAATGTGATCAGGATAACAATGCAAAAGGTTAAACAGAGGCTGAAATTTTAGCAGTGTAGAGTAGTTGCAAAAACTAACAAAACCACTTTATTACTATAAGCATATCAGCATAAAGAATAAACTTTTTTCCTCACCTGTCCCCATGCAGCAGCTGCTACCATGCTTTTGGCCTGAGTTTCCTCACTGAGTCCTCTCCTTATAGCACTGCTGGTGCAGCTAACCCCCCGGTAGACAGACACTCAGAAAATACTGTTTAACAGCATGAAGTCTGGTCCACACTGCCAGGGAGACTGCAGATCGACATGTAACCTACCACAGTTACCAGTGTCCTTGGTAAACAAAACTTTAAAAAAGTCCTCTAAAGGTTTGTCAAAATCAAAATATCGAATATGTGACACTTTTTCGGAAGCAATTCAAAACGCTGCATTATGTTATGCGCATTCACTGCATGCTGTAGTACACTACGCATGCGCATTCAGAGCATGGGATAGCGAGACCATGTATGAGAGATCACCGTGTTTGACAGATGATTAAATGAGCGAAGAAACTGTGAGAGACATTCAAATACCAGCATACTCGGTGAACGTCTCATGGCAGATGAGATTCATTTTGCCGTTGACTGTTGCTTAAAAACACAAACAATCCCCAGTGCGTATACGGTTACTATCGTAACCTTGGTTCCCTGAGAGACGGGAACGAACATTGCGTAAGTTGCTGTGCTCGCGGTCGTGTGTGTCCTGGAGTTGAGTCAAAGATTATGAAGAAATGTCACTGTGCAGTGTATTACTGCCCTGGGTCTCAGTCAGTATTTGCATGCGATTTGCATAAGGGTGTGGCATTGGCCAGTTGATTGCATTATTGATTGCAGTTGATGGCATTATTCAATAAGATTTCAGGAAAGGTGAGGAAACGGGTTTCCCCATAGCGTTAGTGACTTTCGCAATGTTCGTTCCCGTCTCTCAGGGAACCGAGGTTAGATAGTAACCATATACTTTTAGTAACCTTATTTAAACTACAACAGCAATAACTGGCAAACATTTAGGCTGCTTGGCTAATGAGAAAAATGACATTTCTTAGATTTGGCACAAGCAGTGCCAACGGGTGTGTATGTTGTAAACGCAATGCGCATATGCTTGGCTGTAAGACATGCGCGACTACTCATTGTAATGGCATAAGAATCACAGGAAAACTCCATTTTCCATAAGCATTAAAAACAGTGGTGGCTTTTTCTGCTTTGGACTTAAGAGAAAAACAAGGATCTTTTTGTCTAGTTCACAATACCATCGCAATGCATTTTCTTTACTAAGCCATCTAATGTCATTGCGGATAAGCTATTAAATTGAGCTGTAATATCTGACAATAACTGAAAACCGGAAAGGTGGTGTTGTAAACTGGAACTACAATGAATAAAGTAAGAATAAAGTCTCAAAGGAGAGGCTTAAAAGCCTTTCTCTTGTTCTGCACTGCAAATGCAGCTTGTCAGACTAATTAAACAAACACACATCACTTTATATTTGTAGTGTCCATTGTCTAACTAAACTAAATGTATTTTAGATATGATGTTTTAATACTAAGCAATCCAGCCCGTGGCCTGCCAATTGAATAGCCCTGAATTATAGCAACACATCGTATTTTTGGTAACGGTCGTAACATCGTAACGGTAATGGCGTTATCATGATTGAAAAAGTAATTCATTAATCATTACTGAAAAAAATTACATTGCTTTTGTTTGTAACATAGTGTATGTGATTTCTTGTGCTTCTGGTTTTTTGACTCTTCTGTCACGAAAGTATAGACGGAGGTCGGATCCATATGCAGGTTAGTTTTATTAAAAGACATGGTCAGGGACAGACAGGGTCACAAACACAAGCAGACAAGAATAGTGGAGGAAAATCCAAAAATGTGTAAATCCAATAAACAAAGCAAGGGTCAGGGCAGGCAGCAAAATATCCAAACACTAAGAACAGTCCAGAGTCAAATCCAGAAAACCACAAAAAACACCAGAAACACAGAATCACAGGGAACACAGGATAAGGTCAAAACAATACATCACAACATCCTGTTTGTTTGGCCTCTGCTTTATAGCCACGAAACAGGATATTGCATCAGGGCAAGCAGAGGGAGCGAATGCACACATTTAAGGGGAAAGAGTTCCCTCTGCTGGCCTGATGTTACAGTAATGTTTTGGCCACTCTAGTTCCAAGATGTTAACCAGTCAAGCAACACTGAAAAGCGAATAAAGAAAAGCAAGAATTGTGTTCTTGTAGCTAAACTGGTGGAGCATTATGTTAGCAGCGCAACAGTTGTGGGTTCAACCCCAGAATGTGAGATGGCTATATCTGTGTGTGGAAATCATATATACCAGTGCTGTCACATTTAACACAATAGGCAAAGGGGAATCTATTGCTGTTAAACAGGTCTTTTAGTGGTTCAGAATGACTGCAACGTATTTAGTAAGTCAGCTACTGGACTAATTATGCCAGTTAGTTTCCCACACTCACTTTTTCCTGCATAAGACCTCAATGGATGATGCTCCTGTTACAAGAAACAGTAGGTTCTTTTGAGTGGTCAGTGAGAACACTATCAGAATCCTTCAAGACATGCAGGGGCACATCTTTTATTTATGCATTCCTTTTATTCGCGCTTACCTCAGTGCAATCTGGGTCAGGAGAAACGTTACGTAACCCTGGTTCCCTGAAGAGAACGAGACACTGCGTCGAAACGCTATGGGAACGGCATCACAGGCAGGGTGATGGCATGACCAAGAGACTATAAAATGCACATGCAAAAAGCCGCTCGGGTTAGCTTAGGATGTGAGAGAGGCGAGCACAGGCAGGAGGATCTGAGGTATGGCAGGAGATGCAGCATCTCATTCTCTCAGGGAACCAGGGTTACATACATAACCTGAGACGTTCCCTTTCAGGAACTCGAGCTGCGTTGAAACGCTATGGGAACGAGATGCCAACTATCTATACTGAATCCATACGGACCACACTATCCGTCTCGTTCTCTCAGGGAACCAGAGTTACATACATAACCTGAGATGTTCCCTTTCAGGAACTCGAGCTGCGTCGAAACGCTATAGGAACGAGATGCCCACTATCCATACCGAAGTGATCCCCCTGCCCTCTGTGTTAGATTGCACGAGTTAGGGCAAGAGGACCAAAGAGCCAGGAGTGGCTCGAGTATCAAGGCCATAATGGTTAACGAAGGTTAAGAGAGTGGACCATTCCACAGAGTCACAGATGTCCTTAATGGGGAGACCTGCATAGAAGGCCTTAGAGGCCGCCATACCTCGAGGAGAATGTGCCTTGGTCCCCTTAGGAGGGGGGATACCAGAGGACTCATAAGCAATGCGAATCGCATCAGAAATCCAACAGCTTAGAGTCTGCTTGGTAGCGGAAAGGCCGCGCTTAGGATTTCCAAAGCAAACAAAAAGTTTTTCTCCACATGGCAGTTCTGTGGACATAAGCTTGCACTGGACACATATGGTTTAGCTTCTCCTGGTCATGTTTCCTGAAGGGAGGAGGACAAAAGGCTTGAAGTACGACTGGCTGTAGTATAGTTGAAGGAGACAAAACCTTGTCTTGGGTATAAAAAGGCTTTGACCAAACCAGGTCTAAAAAAGAAGGCGCTACAGAGAGCGCCTGAAGATCACCCACCCTCCTCAGAGAAGTGATGGCCAGCAGGAACGCCATTTTAACTGATAATAGATGATCAGATAGAGAGAACCAAAGGGGACATTGCACAGTCTCGAGAGAGGCAAAAAGGTCTACTTGGGCTTGCCCAAATATTTTTTCAAATCTGATTCACCACGGCTGGGTGAGGTTTCCAGTCCCTGGGCCTCGGCCTCTGCCTCGACAGGATGTCTGCTCCCACATTGCAACATCCATGGATATGAATGGCTCTGAGAGAGAGCAGCTATTCCTGAGACCAGAGTGGGATCTGGCACACTAATTTGCAAAGAGGGCATGAACGCAGACCTCCCTGATGATTGATGTATACAACCACCACTGTGCTGTCGGTGAGAACGAGCACATGGTGGTGTAGCAGGTCTGGAAGGAAATGTCTGAGAGCATGGAAAACTGCCAACATCTCTAGACAATTTTTATGCCAGGACAGCTGGTGACCTTTTTCAATGACCTCGGGCTCCCATCCGGTGAGGGAAGCAACGGTTACTAGGGTGACACAGCGACAGCGATCCCCCAATACTGGGCCTTCTGTAAGGAACCAAGATTTCTTCCATATGTCCAAGGTACAAAGATGGAAAGGATTTCCCCTCGGAGAAAACCCCCTGGTTTTGAGCCACCACTGTAAGGGCCTCATGTGCAGCAGGCTAAATGGAATGACATTGGAAGCAGCTGCCATGAGGCCTAGCAACTGTTGGAATTGCTTTACAGTGTATGACTGGCCCTCTCTCACTCTCCTGACTGTGCATAGGATCGAGTCTACTCGAGCAGGGGACAACTGTGCCCGCATTGTTATCAAATCCCAAATTACACACAGATAAGTTGTTCTCTGTGCAGGTGAAAGCACACTTTTCCTGGTGTTCAGTCTGAACCCCAACTGTTGCAAGTGATGCAGAACAACATCTCGATGTTGAACAGCAACCTGCTCTGACGGAGCTAGAATCAACCAATCGTCAATGTAGTTGTGTACCCTGGTATCGCAACAGAGCCAAAGCTGCATCCACAACTTTTGTGAAAGTATGGGGTGAGAGTACTAGGCCGAATGGAAGCACTTGATACTGCTAAGCTTTGCCCCTGAAAGCAAATCTCAGGAACTTCCTGATCTTTCAGATCTATTGTGACAAACCAGTCCTCGGATCTGATTTGATTCACAACCTGTTTTACAGTAAGCATCTTGAATTTAAGTTTCATGACTGAATGATTTAGAAGACACAGATCTAAGATAGGGCGCATGCCCCCATCTCTCTTTGGAACTAATAAGTAGCGGCTGTAATGCCCTGGCTCTCTGAGTTAAGGAGGTACTAACTCTGAGCCCTGTAGAGATATTTCTGCAGGTAGAACTCGATCTAATTTCTCTAACAGTAGTGGTCTCTCTACCATGTCTGCTGATTTTGGCAAACACTGGAGGGAGCCGATATTTGAGGCTGCTGCACCCTGAAGCACCAGAGGCGGCAGGGTTAACAGTTTGGCCTCCAGAGGGTCCTGAGGAGTGAGTGATGTTAAGACCCGTTGCCTCCCAGGTGGGGTACCCTCTGAGGTCCTGACATGATGATAGTCAGAACCATTTCCCTGTAGCCCTCTTAGAGATCAGAACAGTCCGTAGATCTTGCTTGGACTTAGAGGGCTTCAAGGAAGAGCCCCGCATAACCCGTACCCTTAAAAGGGGAGAACGGGTTGCAACGCTCAGCTTCTAGGTCTGCCTATGTGAGGAGCTTGTACATGGCTGCTGTTCCCACCTAACAGCATCAAGGGAGATAGACTGGTGGGGAAGGAACCGCTGAAAAGCCTCCGCCTGCTTACAGGCCTCCTGAAACCTGTTGACGACGGAGTCAACTGCGTCGCCAAACAGGCCAGAAGGCACAAGCGGAGAATCTAAGAGAACTGCTTTATCCTTAGACTTAATCTCTGACAAGTTGCTGCCATGGACCGCCCAATAGCACGGGCTAGCACGGGCAGAGAGAGATCAGCAGTCCTTCGGAATTCACTCACGCCCTCAGGTGTAAGGCAAAAGACATGAGGATGATTTTGATAATTAGTCTCATTATGAATGAACCATTTCTCTAAATCAAAAGCCTGCCTACCTCTGCTGTTGTGTGTCGCATGTCTATGTGTGCAGGTACATACCATTCGCCCAGTGCATCCAGACATCTCATGCGACCCAGAAGAAGTTCTGGATCATTTTTGTTCATGTCAATTTTTTGATCATAGGCAACCAGAGAATTTTTCATACAGTGTGAGACACACATCTTCAATAGAAAAACACATAGCAAATCCTTAAAAGAAATGTAAAAAACAAATTAATCATTTAAACTAAACTTCTTTTAACAAATTATTATTTCTAGTTGTTTTACATAATCAGTGTGTTCATGTTTTTGTCACAAACTCAGTTCCTGTGGCTCCCTCTACTGGCTGCCAGCAGGAACTCTCACCTGAGTATTAGGACTCCATCTCCCATCAGCCCCATACCTGGCCACACCCTTCACAGCTGGTGGCCCTTTTGTAATCAGCTCCACTCCATTTAAACCCCTGACAAACTCTCATTCAGTGCAAAGTCTAGGTTTGCCCTGGCAACTATTCCAAGCGTTGCTCACTGTGTTGGCTATCTTGTTATTACCTGCCTACCCTTTCATGATCATTCTCTGCCTGCCCTTTGGACTCTGCCTGTTACCTGGACTCTGATTGTATGCTACCTGACTCAGCCTTTGCTTGGTATTGTGTTAACGCTCTTGCCTTAGCTGTGATATCCCTGTTTACTGTTGCCAACCTTTGCCTGTCTGACCACGCTGTGAATAAAGTCTGCATATAGATCTATAGTCTGAGACTCCGTTACAGTTTTAAAACACTTTTTAATGGCTTAATTTGTTTGGAATATAAAACCAGTTTTGAGGTGACTGGAGACAACCACAATTACATTTTGGAACAATCACAAGATGGAGAGATGTAATCATGTTTTAACAAAGAAAGTCTGTCATGCAATAAACATGAAAAAACATTCCAAGCCATTTCCTCTGTTTATAGATGTTATTTCGTATTTGGACTGTGTCTGCCTGGAGAGCAACAGAGTCTGAGGACAAGGAGAACTGTGCATCATACTGAGAAAGATGAAACAAAACAAAACTTTGTAGAAAGTTCACAAAGTGAAGGAAACTATTTAAAACTAAAATATTCAAATCATTCATCAATAAACTAAATGATTTTTAAACATTTTTTAATTACAACATGACCTGTTCAGATTGAGAGACAGCACAGACAAAAGACAAACAGATGTGGCAGAACATTTGCATCTTTATCAACTTTAACACAAAGTTAAAGTTTAACACAAAGATAAACTCATTCCTCTGGCATTACATACCTTAATCATGGACAGCTACACATTTCACAAACAATTATTATTGATCTTTGCATACACATGCATTTGTGTGTAAAAGCTGTGTGACAATATTTTCACCCAGACATGTATAATTTAATTATAATTTAGGTTAAAATATAAAGATATAAAATATAAAGAATATAAAGATTTGGCGGGGGTTATCTCCAAGTATGATAGCCAGATTGTTGGAAGATCTGAAACTCTTACCAGTTCTCAGGCTCAGGCTGCTGAAGCTTATTGTTGATGCTAGAAACAAAAGAAATAACACATTAATTCCAAAAGCACTCAATCCACTCTAATACTGCTCCTCTGTGTGGTTAACAGTGATTCGGGCTAGTTATACACAATAATCAGAATAGACTAAAAGCTATAACCCTAAGTAACCCTAAAAAAATTCAACAAGTAGAATTTATTTATTATTATTTATTAATTATAGACTGTCCATATGAAACATAAAAGCCCTGGAGTACTGAGGATAATCAGTATTGACATCAGACATGGTCACAGTGACCTAGGCAATGATCTGCAGAGAACCCGGAACAGACCAACTGCATCCTCTACCTTTAAGGATGTCTCTTTCCTGCCTTTTAAAAGCCCTTAGGGTGCTGCAGCATACTTCCAGCGTGAGCTCAACTAAATTATTAGATATTCAGCAAAGAAGATGGGAGCGAGATGGACAGTACTGGTAATTGCATATTTTGGAGACAACAATTGAAACATATCATTGTCCACAGAAAAGAATGCATTAGATGTATTAGTACACATTACTGAACCCATGAAAAGTATTATTGTGAAGATCACATACAATGTGTTTAAGGAAACCATTCATTTTCCATTAATTTTTCATCAACGTTCCTATCTTTACATTACATACCAAATTATGGGTAACTGTTTTGGGTAACTGTTTGAACTGTTATAACTGTTCAAACGCTGTAGGAGGATTTTCATTTTAATTCTAAAGAAAGCAGTTACATGGCAATAAGTCAAATTGCCACAAACCTTGCAGGTACTCTTAGAGCTTGGTGCCAAAAAAACATATAATGGTTTGGTGAATTAAACAATTGTATTTCTAAACTACAGATGTTTTTTTTTTTTCACAAAATTCAAAATGCCCAACGGTCTATCTGGGATCTCACCATCATTAACCACTCAGCTTTGAAGTGGGTGCCAAAGGTCATTTAGACAAGAGGGCATGTTTTTTTTAAGCAAGGGAACAATGACTGATTTTTTGAAGCAGGTATGTACATTTGACTGAGCAAGAGACTCTCAGAAGGTTGACATAAACAAGCAAACCAGCTGATCAGCATTTTCTAAGTACACATCTGAAAATGTCATCTGGCCCAGTCGCTTTCCTAGTGTTCACCTAATTCAGAGCTTTAAATACCTTGTCCTCTGTCATAATGTTGCGTACCCAGACCACACATCCCCCCTTCGCTTTTCCAGCTAAACTGTCTCACAGGCTGAAGTGCCCAGAGCCCTAAGGAGAATTAACCTTCAAAAGGCAGGTTCCTACCCGTGTTAAACCAAGGCCGCAAAAGACTGCAAGCCACAGTTTGTCAGAATTGAAAATCAAACAGAATTTTAATTGCAATGGTACCCCACAAGGCTGTGTTCTAAGCCCCACACTCTACACACTGTTTACATATGATTATGTTGCCAGCCATAAGGATAACATCATCCTGATATTTGCTGATGACACCACAGTTGTTGGACTTATAATTGGTGGTTAATAAATGGTGGTGATAAAACAGCATACAGGAGTAAGGCAGGGAGTCTAGTAAATTGGTGTAAGGAAAACAATCTTGCCCTCAACACAGACAAAGCCAAGGAGATGATCATTGACATGAGGAAGGGGAGAATAACTCCACAGCCACTGATCATCCATTGGCCTGAGGTAGAGAAGGCGAGGCATTTCATATTCCTGGGCATTTACATCAGCGATGATCTTACTTGGTCATACAACACCATCCCGCAGTAACACCACAGTGGGGACCACAAATGAATTAAATTGTTGAATTTAATTGATCTTTATTGGCATTGCAACAATGGATGTACAACAAAATTGAGTGAGCCTCAATTTCTGCAACGAGAGGCAACTGAGATCACTGAAACACCACTTTCCTCCCTTAAAAACAAATACCTATAATTCATACTGACCCCACACAAAATGTTTACACCTCTGCCCTCTGGCAAGAGGTTCAGAAACGTAAAATGCAGGACATCCAGACTGAGGAACAGATTCTATCCAGCAGCTAATGCTAAATGAGTCAAACACTCACGAAACAAACATTGACCCTGTCATCACTGATTGGTAAGTTGGCTTGTAATCAGTAGGTTGCTGGTGTAATTCCAGTGCCAGCAGGTAACAACTGAAGTGCCATGAGCAAGGCACCTAACCGCAGGCAATGCAGTGTGCAGTTTGTGTTTATTCCTAACCAGTGATGGGTTAAATGCAGAGGTCAGATTTCGGGGAGGGTTATCTGGCAAATCTAATATCTGACAAAAACATGTCACTTGAAATGTGGCTGGGCTGATAGTACAGTAAGTTGTGCAAGTTGTGACAGAACAATGTGTGCAAGTATGCAAACAAATTCTATAACATTGAGCAAGTAATGAACTGCAAGAACTTCTGTGCCTAGAATTTGACGTCACCACCTTGAGATGTTCAAGTCATGCATTTGGGAAAACAAAACTTGTCAAGACAATCTATTTCTTATGAAAACGCAGACAAAATCAATGCTTAATTTTGCTTATATGGGTTTATTGATCTATTTTACTTTTGTTCAGTTGTTACATGATCCAGAATTGTTTATGTGCTAGCAGCAGTTTAAAAGCCTCTCTAAAGTATTATAGCACCAGGTCATATTTTTCTTTCTTAAATACACTTTCTTGTCTGTTTTTAGTCTGACAGTCTGCACCTTTAGGTCAGTGTATCTGAGATTGTTAATTAGTGGACGTAAGATTCTCAGTTTGATCAGTTTGAAATCTGCTGGGAAATCTGGCATATTGCTTATGACAATAAAACAACATTGATGGCTGTTCCAATAATGTATTTGAGTTTTTACAATCATAGATTCCTTCTATAAT
>JBAJNP010014792.1:0-10588 GCA_036877545.1 Yasuhikotakia modesta | reverse complement strand
AATCTGAAAACAATTTAACACCAAAAACCACATGAACTGTTAACATGCCTTACAAGTGTCTCAAGAACAGTTAAATCCTTTCAGTTGAAATCTTGACTAGCCTTTACTAGCAAAAACCTCTACCCAAAAGTAAGCTAGGTTTATTGTTCACTTGTTTACCCATACGGTACAGCAACAATACAGCAACTACTAGTCTAGCCTTATATCTCTATAACACACTATAAAATCTCTCTCTGCCACCCCACAACACCACACACTTCACCAGCAAATTGAGGATGATGCAAGCGATGGTGGGCAATTAAGATTCTCTCCTCCTCTTTGTCCCGAGCGCTTGAGCGATTTAAGTCATCACGGCGCGGTGTCACTGGAGCTGCCGGGGCTTCTCGCCCCAAGCTTTCCCCTTTTACAAGAATCAGCCTCCATCTGTGCCTTTGTAGTTTCCTCACCCTGATGAGGAACGAGGTTCTGAGGTAATTGCCTTGAATCAGTGAAATTGCATTTCTATACTAGACAAGCCTTTCTGTGAAAGGGTAACAAACTGGAGACCGGGAATTCCGCTCTGGAGAGCGGAAGAACAGAGAGGAGAGAGAGATATCATTTCATTCTGCCAACAGTCAAACAATGGCGTGTCAGAACCGATCAGAGGTTACATCCCTCTGAGCAGTAAGACGCAGAGCTGAGGGAGAGAGATATTAGCGCTGGTTCAGATGTGGTATTATGGCCTGTTCTGACATACAAACACCTGGATAAACGCTGACGCGCATAAGTAAACACACCGGCTGCCTCCACGTTTATCTCCCTGCAGGTCAGTGCAAAGATCTCAGATGTTTGTCCAGATCGGTGCGAGAATCCAAAATCAGGCTATCGTGGCTTTTCTGTCCAAAGAAACTGAACTGGATCTTCATATTGAATTTCACAACCTAATTTAAACAACAGTGGCAAAGGGCACCCTGTTAAAAAATAGCTTTCAAAGTACAGAATCTGAGGTTGTCAGTTTATCTCTAAAGCACAGCACTTTGCTCTCTGATCGTTCTGTAAGCTCTCTGATTGGACGTTGCCTCACTGAATTGAAAGGCTAAATACTCAATTGTCTGTTCTGCTAAGCTGTCAACCCCCAACACAAATAACATAAGACCCCAGACAAACCATAATACTGAAATAAATAATACTGGATAGATACATTACAAACACACAAGCCTTAAGTGTTATAAAAGTCAATTGTCATATGTGTGAAATCACTTTACTAACAAAGTACAAACTTTCCTAAATATGTTTGCAGATATTTACACTGACTGACAGATTTCCAGTTTTCAAAAATAGCTGGATACTCTACCTGGCAACGTCTTTGACAAGCAGATGCATTCAGTATTATATTTCATTAAAACACAAACAAACCAGAGGGTGGCCCACAATGCTTTTCCCATGGCACACAAGTTTTGGCTACCATTTGACATGCTACGAATATATCTTTACAAAGAGCTTTCCTACAAACTGTTCAAGTAACCTAATATAGACATTATAAATAACCTAAAATAGATATTAGAATTCCAGAGTGGCATTTATTCTAGATTTGTAGATCTATGGGAAATGTTCCCTACCGAACCATGGCACAGTCCACGGGTAACAGTCTGTGACCTGATGTCTGACCCTCTGATTGGCCGGTCTCCATCAGGGTCCAAATGGCCAACAGATCAACCATGCGCTGACCAGCATGTACTCCAGCTACCAGCTAAAAAGTCACCTATTGCTTGCTGGACTGCAGTCCGGTAACAGCAGGACTACATTAATCTTATTTGTCATAAGCGGTCTCTCGGGAGAAGAACGAACCAGCCTGGGACTTAGCAAAGCCTTTTTATCTCACACAATCATGAAAACACACACAATGACACACACACAGTCACACACAGTCACACACACACACAGTCAAACACACTCTCACACACTCTCACACACACAGACACACACACACACACACACACACACACACACAGACACACACACAGACACACACACACACAGACACACAGCCCTATCTCCGCCTGGCAGTTTGGAACTCTAATTAGATGTGATAGTTAAAGAAATGAAAATGGGGACAAAAGCCACATTATGCAAATGGTGTTTGATTTTCACCCATTCTCTCCTCCGTCTCCCGCTTTCCCTGCATTCCTTTTCGCACCGTGTACCCGACTTTTGAAATGAAGGGAGAAAAGAAAGACAGAGAATCTTGTGCCATTCTGGCCTCAGTGTGCGCCCCACCATGTGTGAAGACTCAGCTGAGTAGGTCCGATAATTGGACACTTTGGCTGGAGATAGTTTCATAATGGAGAGACTTGTCATTGTAGTGTATGCGAGTGTGTTTGTGAGCATGAGTGGGTGAGAGAGAGAGAGAGAGAGAGAGAGAGAGACAGGGTTTTAGGCATAACACATGGGAGATTTCACAGAAATATCACGATGCAAAAAACATGAGGCATGGGCGTTTGTGGGTTTAGTACAGTATAACAAAAGAAAAATGTTACACCTAACACTATAACACATAGCAGATACGCTGTACTTCAGGCATGATAATAAGCATCGCAACTGTAAGTTTAGATCTCTGGTGAAGCTAAGTGAGCACTTTAAAGTCACGGCGAATCTCTGTTAGCGACCCATTTTACTTCTGCGATGAGACATTTCTGAGCAAAACTGAATATTCAATGAGAATGAAAGATGCAGGGCAAGACTCCATCTTATCCGTCGGGTATTAAGTGGATCGTGAAAAGTAGGCGTACGAGCCCACGTCCACACCTGAATGCCTAATCGGTTATTTGGCTGCTGATTAAAATCGTCCAATTGCACGGTGCGGCCCATGTGACATCAGCAAACAAGCATACTTCAATTTAGAGAAAGCCATTACATTTTAAATATGCAGACCAAAAAGTTTTTCATTTTACTGCACTGAAAATGTACTCTCAATTTTAAGATTACATACCCTATGCGTACCAATGTGCTATGCTAATATGGCCCATAAAAATGTAATTTTTAAGAACAAGCTTTGGCCACGCCCCCATCGACCTCTGCACTTGACCTATCAAAGCTTAGCGGTGCAGAAAGCTCATTATACGTGCACTGTGTCATTGTATAAATGGACCAGGCCGGCCACTGTGAATGACTAAACACAATGTACCAACATACATCAGACAATGGCTATATAATTAACAGATCATGATGAGAAGGGCTAGAAAATTAGGGGGGAGGGAAATAGAGGCATCTGAAAACAGACATGACTTGGCTGGGACCTCTAACCTTGCGCACAATGAACGTGAGGTCGGATGAATTAATCTGATTAGCATGTTTATTCTAAAGCCATTTCCCTGAGTGCAAAACCCTTTCACACCCGACAAAATCAACACCATCCTCCAATCACCGTCGTTAGATAATCAGCCACTGGGGAGGAAAGCTATTTCTGACAGCATAGCAAGCGAGACGTTTCCCTAATATATAAAAACTGTGCACCAGTCTGTGTGTCACTGTGAAGTCTCTGCAGGAAACAGCCTCTTCTTTGCTCTTAAGCATAAAATTTGAAAGAGATAATTAGTTCATCTGACTCCATTCAGCACACTGGCACACAGTCTGTGACACTTGAGTTGATGTAAATGCTCTGCCTAAGACCAACACAGGAACGATAAAGTGGCAATAAACGATCACACAGCTGCCCTGTTTCTGACGTACAACAGAAATGGGGGGATTTGCTTGGAATGAGTGGGGCGGATAAGGTGTATTTTAAAATCACATCACTTCACAGCTGAGATCCAGACATGCCAGACTTAGTTATTATTATGCAGAAAATACCCTCATCTACACCACCGGTCTGCACGTGTCTGTTTTAAATGTTCTTCACTATTATTTGATGAATTACAGCTGCCATTGCCGCTTTATATTATTATAGCACAACTTTGTAATTGCAACTTTAAAAAACAAAGTTTAAAAAAAAAACAAACTTAAGCCAGCTCAAACACTTAAGCCATCTTAAAAAACTTAAGCCAGCTCAAACACCAAAATAACAAAAAAAAAACCCACAAATGATTAACAATTTTTTCAATAAAAACAGTCATGCTTACTGTTTTAACAGTACAATGAGAAAACACTATTCCTTAACAAGCCTGTGAAATCTTATTGGTCCAAATTCCTGCTTATCATAGCTGTATGTTAAACATCAGATTTGTACATCTAGGCCTTGTTCTAAGACAAAACGTAGAACTTTCTTCACTCTTTCCATCCAAACATAATAAACTACAGCACAACAGAACCTCAGGGGGGGTGTGGGTGTCAAACCCACAGCCAACCCGCTGTCAACGTTTTGAGAAATACAGTGAAGTTATTTGGAAACGTTTGCCACATTTTCCACACATTTTGTACCATTTTGGAGCTTAACCCCTGCAACTTTACCTATCTCCAAAAACCCCTCACTCCTGATAATAACGTACGCACCCCTTAAACTTTAAATGATAACATTCATCTGTTTTTGCCCATGATGTCCTAAAATCTCCTCAGGATTGATACCAAAATCCATCCAAAGGCATTGCTTAAAAAAAATAAATCTACCAGATTCTTAAACATCAATCCTTGTCTCCCGTTCCTCTCTGTGTTTCTCTCTAGCTGAGAAAGAGAGATAAAAACAAAAGCAAAAATCTCATTATCCTCTAAGTGGGTGATGAAGACTATAAGTGTGGAGTGCTAGACATCAGATGGAGAAGAATGAGGCAGCTGAGCTCTCCTCCACAGATAACCCCACTCCAGGACTGATAGCAAGACAGACTTGAAGCCTTATTGGTGTGGACTGACTTTGTCTCCAGGGAGAGAATCGTCACATCAAGGTTAACGCAAGATGAACACTTCATGGCCGCTGAAGACAAAGCCTAAGTTCAGCTGCAGGTGTATCAGAGCTCAGTCTGTCTGTGTGTAGGGATTACAGGCAAAGACTTGTGTTAGGAAGGGCAGGTTTGATGGTGACGGATCTAAAATCAATCCCTGGAACTCTGTCACAACTGCCACACAACCAGCACGGTGAATTCAACTAAATACACCTGACTTATTGCTATTTACTTTAGCGATTCAATGCAATAAGCATTACCACAAATAGTCCAGTAACAGCCCAGAAACAGCCCAGCCTAACAATTTTAGACTGTAAGAATCTGTCCCTAAGGTTCCGTTAAGTAACAAAAACAGGAAAAATGTTCTGGTAAAAGTTCTTTAACTTGTTTAAAAGTTTTGCTAATAACTTAGGAATAATGTTTTAAATCATATATAACATCAAAAACAATCAACTAACTTTACTGCAAGTCCATTGTGGCTACAAATAATCTACAAATAAGTGTCTAGTGCTCTTAGTCCTGTTTAAAGTCTAAAACACACATTCCCATGTTAAAAATCAACTCCACAAATTCTACAAATCAGCAGAGAAAATGGCTGAAGATTCTGTCTGACTCTGGACTGGTAACTAAAAAGATAGTTTCATTCATTTACAGAGCAATCCATGAGCCATTGTGCCTTTGAGAAAGGTATTTAACTCCAGCCCAGCTAACAGGGAACATTCACAGGACATTGGCTAACGTTCTATAAAAGTTCTCTCAAAGTTATCAAACACGTTCCTGCAGTTATTTTAGAAGAACATTATACATCATATCAAAAATGTTAAATTATATCTATAAGTAATAGAATAAACAGTCTTAAAACATTCAGAGTAACAGTTAGCGCTTTTGTTACTCATTGAAACATCAGGGAAATATTCTAACAACATAAAATGTTAGCTAGGAGGTTGCCTTAAAGAGGACTGCCTTATTTATGTCTTAAAGCATGCTAAATAGCTACTTACTAACTATAGCGTCTCTATAGGATCTGTTTTCTGAATGACACGTGAGCTACAATTAATAGCTTCAGTTGTCTGTGATTTCTTGCACTGATTTGGATGGGGTTGTGATGTCTGTAATTATCACTGAGATGGGTGTGGCTATTATCTGACTGTGGGCGTACTGGAAGGTGCAGAGGAATGGGTGTCTGCATCACAAATCTTACAGAAATAAACAAGTCCAAGTATGTCATTTATATGTATGAAATTTGTATGTAATTTTAAAAAGTTCAAACTAAATATCATAAAGTTCCAATAGGCAGCACAATAATGAAAGGTTTTCCTAACGTTCCCATTAAGTAACAAAGCCATTACAAACTGTTATTCTGAATGTTCTACAAACGTTTTGGAAATGCTGTATAACATAAAAACATTGTTACTGCAACGTTTCCTGTTAGCCAGGTGTCTTAAAACTATACCGATTTCTGCACAGTGTGACAAACACGTTTTTGTACAAGCTTGTTCCAAACCAGATAAAATAAACTTGTAATTCCGAAGGCACAAAGTATGTCCCACTTTCCGACTGCGAGATTGTTGTGCCGTGGCAAGCCGCTGCCCTTGCTGTCATAAACATTTAACATTTGGAGCAGGAGAGCATGCTGAGTTTATCGCTCTGTGATTCTCCTGATAAATGACGGGCTTGATTAAAAGAGGACTACGATGAACAAACACAGACGCTGCTGTTCCGAATGCTGTTTACATGCTCGCCGTGAATCTAGATGGCAAAATCAGTCAAGATAATGAACAGAAAAACATTGGACTGATAATTAAATGCTGTGACAAGCTCGACGTGGTCACATCTTTGCCTCGCTCGCATTTCAAACGTCTTCCTGAATCTCCGGGCCTGGATGTTGCGTTTTTAATCATCGGAATCCTTTTTTAGAATGCAGGAGATTTAAAAACAGATTAAATATGAATTAGTCGAGGCAATTAATCAAAATTATAAACATCTGTGTACATCTTATAAACCCATTTAACCTTGATAAGGTTTTAAAAGGTGTGCTATAATTACATGCACAGTGTGTCATTAGTCGGTGTAAAAGTTGGGCCCTTATCAGCAGAGCGAATAATTAAATGAACTTTTGAAAGAATCTTCTGTCTTTACAGGGTGTGGCTATCAAACAGCTACCCAAAGTGCACCAGTACATCTTCCGGTCTTTATTTCAGATGGTACAGGGTGGCACACAAACAGAACTATTTGTTCCATTTATTGTGCAATCAAGAGAGATCATTTTAGACATTCAACAGAAGTTAAGCAATTATTACAGATGGATATCTGCAATGAATTTCAATATATCAACATGCCTTCTGTAATACGACAACAATCATCTCAACCAAAGCCTAAAAATCTTCATAAAATTCTTTTAAGTTTATAAGTTAATTTTTGATAAACTTTAAACTTATTTTTGATGTATTTCCTATAGAAATTACAGTTACAGGGTTATAAGGACAAATCAAGTGGCTGGTAGCTAATTTAAATAGTAATATTTTTTCAGCAATATTTCAACTGTGAACCACAACATGCTACTTGCTAGTCAGTTGCAAGTGGTACTAGAGGAAGGGATGTTTTTTCCACAGAGCATCTGACTGTACAAATACAGGAGCAGTGCATGAGTCATCAATTTTTTTGCCCATTTTCCCCCCGAACTCTAGATATTCAGTGTATATTTTAAATAGAATGCCCTAGGGTATATGCAATACTCTAAAGTACATTTTGTCAACATTTAGCAACACATTAGCATTTAGATGCCCTCAAAGCTAACATACATGAACTCAAAGCAAAGACCCTTTTAATGCAAGTCAGTCCACTCAGCAGCCGTTCAAAACGCCTCCGGGTAGCTATTTTTCAATCATGCAAATACGGCCCTTATCTGTGTATTTTAATAGGAATGGACCAAAATCTGAAAAACTGCTTCTCAAAAAGGGAATAAAATTTGACAAATGATATCATAACCCTTTTTATAGGCTCAAATCACCCAAAGATACTGTTTTTTATTGGTTTTACTTAAAAGGCGAGAAAACATTTTCCTCTACAGCCAATTTCTTCCATTTAATCTAATGCAAGTGACCCATCGCTGTAATTCACTGTCTCTGCTAAAGACCACAAAACTCTCATTTTAATGCATAGGCTCTTTAAACACTGTCAAATTTGTCCGGTGTGCGGTACATCACCCAGACTGCAACAAAATAATCAGTTCTTAACCTCAATCGTAAAGCAAATACATTACCTAAAGCATGGTCTTATATATATATATATATATATATATATATATATGACAAAGTTTAGTATATATATATACACAAAATACAAACTCCATTGAGTCTCTCTTAGCGCCCAAACAGTAAATTACCCACAATCCCTTGCAGCCTTTCACACTTACTTTTACCCTGACTGGTACCTTCTGTGACAAAACAGTTGCAATCTGTTTTAAGACAGCAAACAAACAACTTTCTCACCCTCTGTTCCTGCAGGATCTCATAGCACTAATGACGAACATACATTATACAACATGTGTGTTAATGTGCCATGGGCAGCGGCTAGCTACATTTCCAGAAGAGACAATCCCAGCTGTCCAATCCCAGGCTGATTAGGTAAAGAAAGAAGGTCAAAGCTCACAAGAGTCTGAGACATCACCATCACTGGCTGTTTGCCTCCTGTGTCATCACAGACTCTAACAAGGTTACATTAACAGCAGCGATTAGCATAAGTGTCAGTAAACCTCTGTGGAAGTGAACCCTAATGATTTTTAAATGGATCCACAGAGACAGCAGAGATTTAAAAAGCTCTGTTGATAAGAATCAGTAAAGTAAAGTAAATCAGGAAAAGTAAAGACGTTTACTTTAAAGATCTATTACCAAAACAGTGAGGAAATGAAGGATATGCAGTCAGGAAAACGAACGTATGTTGTTAAGAAGTTAAAACTTAACAAGAAAAAATGGTCTATGTTGATTTAACTACTGTTAAAATTCGTCCCATTGCATAAAATTGGAGAACGCAAATTAAATATACTTTTGTACACAACCTATATCAAAGCTGAGCTGAGCATCGGAACTATATCAGTTCAAGTAAGGCTACAATATAAAGGGTTTTCACTCTTTTTCTAATCTCTTATTCTATGCTCTGAGAATGTTAGTGTAAATTCATTGTGATTCTTTACAGGGCAACTCTGTGCCTCAGTAGCTCAGTGCCTCAGTAGCTCAGTGCCTTCAATGACTGCATCCCTCAAGTAGCCACTGTTTATTTTGATTCACCTCAATGGGTTCCTGCCGTCTTCCTCTTACTCTCTATAAACTGAAGAAAGACTCGCTGTGAAGAGCCATTTAAAGAGTCACTGTGAAGAACTACTACATCAATCTAAAGGCTTCTTCTGAATGCAAACACTCTACTATACTTCACTCATTTCAGTTCATGTTTTATCCAACAGGTGGGATGTTTCAAAAGCAGATGGATTCTTGCTGTTCTTCTGGCGTTGCTCTTTCTAAACCCTTAAAATCTTGGGTCTTTCATATTTTAATTTTCACATCACAGTTTTTGCTGCTATCTGTCTTAAGATATTGCATCTAATAGATCTATTTCAGTTTTTCCTGTTTATTCAGTGTGAAATCAGATTTAGTTTTTTAGTGCCACCAGGTGTTAAATGTACCATTATCGGTAAACACAATTTCTCTCTTCCTTAAAAACAGACTATTCTCAGTCCAAGCAAGTGTACTATCCTGCTACACAGAATGCCAAAACCAGTGTGTCAAATTAGTAGGATGCACAAATACTCCATAGTCATTAAACGTTAGGAAAAGATTCTAACCAATTGACACTTTGCTATGCCATAAGCCTATGGGAAACACAGAACAATCTGACAGGTACCAAAAAACCCAGCTAAAAACATTTAGGCTATAATATAATTTTCCTAATGTTTCCATTAAGCAACAACAACATTCAAAAGATGCAGGAATGTTGAAACCACAACAATTTTAAGACATTGAAGTAACGTTTTGGTTGGTTATAAGAATACTATTCAAATATTTAATCGGTAACGTTTTTGAAACATTCTACTTTAAAATCTTGGGAATAAAAATATGATATATAATGTTAATAAAGTTTACTAATATTACTGCATGAATGTCTTTGATAAGAGAAAACATTTAGAAAATGTTAGTCAACATTCTAAGAACATTTCTGGTTAGTTGAGAAAGTAGTTTCCTATGTTGAAATTGTACAAAGTAAATCAGGGTCATGTTAAGAGTCACAGGCTTAAACAGCAACATGATGGATGTAGCGTCTCTACAAAGTCCAGAAATATGGATGCAGCTAATATCAACACACAATCAGAAGTCACCTTGCTGTCTTTTGCATTGGCTACAGATGCCTTGATCAGTAACACAGTAGATATTGATCATAATTCCAGTCACAAATATGCATCTGCAGATATCCTAAACCACAGAGCGGCTCTGCCTGTTTTAATGCAATGTGCATGCGGCTTGCGACGCAGCGTGGGTGGCGGGGTTGCGGCGTGCAGATTTCACTTGATTATGCAAAGCTTAGTGAGGTGATTTAGATTAAGACTAGATTATTTAAGGTGAATATTTTATGGAGGTTGAGGTGAATTTTAGTCAGCAGAGCTGAAAAGTAGATTTGATTGTGTATTTGATAGTACGGCCGGACGAACACTGTTAATTAATCTTCTCTGTGACAAAATAAAAATATAA
>JBAJNP010014791.1:0-10589 GCA_036877545.1 Yasuhikotakia modesta | reverse complement strand
ACCCAGACAGATGACCATGCACATCTCAGACAAGATACACAACACCAATGCTAAGGAAACTCAAAACTAAACTCAGAAAAGGTGTAAGGGACAATACAGCAGAACAAAATGGAAAGCATAGCAGCTAAACAAATGTAAATTCACTTAATTGCCAGAAAAAGTAGGAGCTCCCCACAGGAGCTGCTGTAGTAGGACAGGGCTGGTGGTGCACAGGAGCTGCTGCAGTGTAACCCAGAAGGAAAGACAAAGACTGATGGGAGAGATGCTGCTGCTCTTCCAAGTTTTGACATCCAGTCAGGGGATACTAACAGTAAGAGCACAAAAGTTTAGACCTCTTCCAATGCAACATGCAGTATTAGAACATGGTCCTCACCCCATTTTGTTTTAAGTCCTTACACATGGATTGTTCCTGTAAAACACAAATTTCTTTGCAATTTCAAAATAGTTTTACAAATAAAAAGTACAGAAAGGGTTAGATGGTTTCCATCTAGATTAACTAAACCTGGATTACATTTAAATACGTTTCAGACATTTATAA
The DNA here is from genome assembly GCA_036877545.1 of Yasuhikotakia modesta. Taxonomy (NCBI): domain Eukaryota; kingdom Metazoa; phylum Chordata; class Actinopteri; order Cypriniformes; family Botiidae; genus Yasuhikotakia; species Yasuhikotakia modesta. Next base: position 10,051 of record JBAJNP010014791.1, on the reverse strand, counting down.
TGCTTCACATCTGATCAAATCTAAGGTTACTCACCACACGTTGATCATTCCAATGAGTTTTGGCACATACAGTCAGGACATTCTAACAGTCTAAAAGAACAAAAAACATTAGATCCTTTCCAATACACAGCATTGGAAGATTAGACAAAATGGGGTGAAAACCAAGACCTTGCAGATGGATTGCTCCTGTAAAACATGCCAATAATTTCACTGCAATGATTCAAAGCAGCTTTACCCATGAACAAAAGCACAGAAAATTAATCCAAATATGGTACCAATGAAAGCATTTAACAGCATTGCTATAACATGTAAACTTAAGAAAAAACTAAGCTCAAGGAAAAAAAATACAACAGTAGGTAAAAACTTGTATGCAAAACAAAGACAGTTAAATTTCAAAAACAAATGAAAGAGAACAATATACAGGGGAACCAAACATAAACAGGACTTAGGCTCAGAATGTTAGACAAATTAATGTTAGACAAATTAAGACTGGCAATACAAAATCAAAAAGAAAAAAGGATGCAGGACATGGTTTGAAAGCTCAAAAAGCAAAAATGCAGCAGATCAAACATTACAGTACATGGTGCACAATGCAAATTGATAGACAAGATCTGAAGTGGTAATGATACAGCACTGCAAAAACACTCTGGAAATTACAGCACAGGTGAAATTTATAACAGGATGTTAAAGGCAAAACTAATACAAGCAAGCTACAAAAAGGACACTATACACCAACCCTAACCTGCAGTATTAGAACATGGTCCTCACCCAATTTCTTAGTCTTTCTAACCAAGTCCTTGCAGGTGGATTGTTCCTGTAAAACAAGACAACTTACTTTGCATGGTTTTAATACAGCTTTAAATATGAACAAAGCACTGAATAGGAATCGAATATGTGGTACTATTGAAAGTGTTACTGCATTGAAATAACACGCTAAGAGACTGAAGTCAGGCAAAGCTGTAGACGAAGCAGAGGTGGAGGCAGATGTAGATGAAGTACAAGTAGATGACAAATGTAATCCAGGTCAGTTCTAAATCTAAGGTTACTCACCACACACACCCTGATCCTTCCAAGCGTCTTGGCACATCCAGTCATAACCTATTAGTCTAAAAGGAAGAGCGGAAAACATTAAATCCTTTCCAATACAATATGCAGCAAACAAACACCAAGACAAGAAGGGTGTGAGAACCCAGATGGGACCAGGTGGATTGCTCTTGTTAAACGTACCAATAATTTCACTGCAATGATTCAAAGCAGCTTCACCTATGAACAAACCACAGAAAATTTAAATATACCTTTGAAAGTGGTAAACAGCAGTGCCATAACATGTTAACTGAAGAGAAGGACTGAAGTCAGTTTAAAATGAATCAAACAAGTTTAAAAGCAGCCAAAATAAAAGGTAGACGTAGACAATGCAAAACCGTATACAAAAACTGCACAAGCAAAATTACAAAACCAGGTAACCAACTTAGTCAAATAAGACAATATGGGCAAGAAAACGTACATCACAGGATTTAAGCACGCAGGACAAAAAAAACGCAATGCAGCACAGGTCAAACAGATACATAATGGTACACAATGTAAATTGATAGACAAGGTGTGGCGTTAATGCACAGGACAAAACAAGAACGCAAAAATACAACACTTTGGAAAACAGCACAAGTAAATATTTACAACAGGACTTTCAATAAATCCAATACAGGCAAAACAATGTTCGACAATATACGGTCCAAAACATGCAGCACAGGCTTAAAAACACGGGAGGAAAGAACATAGAAATTAAACATTCAGGTGTGAAAACTGTGGAATAAACGAAGCAAACAGACATTGGACGACTACATCCTTAAATTAATATTCCGTGTGGAATCACTCGTATTACCTCGTCGCAGAGCTGTTAAAAACAACGTCAACACTCAACACAGGACTAACACTTAACAGTTTAGGAAGGAACAATACAGTAACATCAGTAAACGCGTCTGGTCGTACTTGGGATTTTCACTTAAGGAAGCATGAACTTACTGTTGAGATCAGTCACCTTATGGAGAAAACTTTGAAAGCGTGAAAGAAAATCCATCAGTCAGATGATACGAGGGTCGCGAAAAACGTAATCAAATGAGCCGCTAAAATTGTGAACGAAATTACTTCAAATTCAAAATACATTATATACACATCACGTAACATCGCTGTTTGGTTTCATTCGCATAACTCAGTAGTTTTGAAAGACGCTGGACGAAACCGCGCGGTTAAGAGAAAGACAAACGGATGGTTTCCGTTCATGAATAAATCGCACTTACCAGCGTATTCAACCGGGCGGCCTTCCTCAGCTTTCATTTTATTGGTAAATCGCACTTATTAAAGCGTTTAAATTGATAATTCAGGGATCTAGATTTTTAAAGCCGCTTGACACGTGGAAATTTTGAAATAAATTGGTAAACGTCACTTCCTCTTTTATAACCAATCGTTATCAGCGGTGACGTTTTGAGCCAATTAGCTTTCAGTATCGCCGTAGCGCGTCATTGACCAGGTGTTCGTCTAAATCTGTTCGCCAAATTTTATATACATACATTTAAATATTGAAAAAAACCCTTGTTTCTGTTTGATCAAAATATTTTGCATTCTTAAGAAAGCATTGTAAACAGTGTGATTCAATGTGATTGTTTTCATGTATTTAATGTGTAAATACCATTGAGATCAGCGTCAGACATCCCCGGCATGATATCTTTCCTTTAAGGGATGTTCTACTTAGTTTTGTCTGTTGATATTTTATCAGAGGGGCGCAGTTTTTATATTAATTACTTGTGTATGTCACATAGGAATGTTAATACAGATTACAACTACAAATGTCTGCTCGAATGTCTTTACAATGTCGGATAAAACACTACATTATGACTGCTCTGACCCATCTTGTTTCTTTGCAAATTCTTGATGTATATTACAATTCCCCAGTTTTATGTGCTTTTTTACATTGTCTTGTGTTAGCTGAAAAAAGATGTGTGTTACTGTACTAATGATTATGTTAGCTCACATTAATTCTGCGTTTGGTGTTTTCCAGATAGCATTCAAATCCTGTTGGCAATAAATTTTGTGCATGATGTGTTGATGCCACTGATGGGGTTTAATGTCATAGGCCTCACTTAAGACAACCAACAAACATCATGAAAAAAGATAAAATCTAATTATGGTAACAGACAACAACATTATGAATATAAAAAGTTAGGGTTAGGGTTCCTATAGCTCACTTGGTTCAGCATTAGCATATGTACAAATGTATAACTTGAATGTAAGTGACTTTTAAATAAAAGCATCTGCCGAATGCATACATGTAAAAATATAAATAATAGGATTGTAACACTAAATCTGTTTTTTTTTGGTGGTGGTGGTGGTGGTGGTGGTGAGTGCTGAGAAGTCATGAATAATCTTCCTATTTTCTAGTTATAGTCTAAGTTTTTGTGTTTAGTAATGTTTTTACAGTGTGATGTATTTATGATTACATTTGTGTGCCTGTGAAACAAAACCCAAATTCACAACATACTTTATAAATCTGTAGGTTTATTACATTTCAACTTTTATTTTGAAATGGTTTATAAGCAGGAAGTATAACAGGACGATGGTTTCACGTTGTAGTGTGTGTCTGTTTCTACAGAACGTGTTTGACTGTTTTGAAGTGAATGAATGAAAATGATCGGCTGTATATTGAGGAAAACGCGGTGGGTGCTTCGTATGCCTAGCAGAAGCGCGTGCACGCGCGTGAGATTCGCTCCGAGTCCCACAGGTGAAAAAAACAACGCCAGCCGTATAAAGAAAAGCTATTAAAATACGAACACATTTAAACAAATATACAGACCACATATTTAACAGACATGTTGAAACATGGGTTAATAAAATAAAGTGAACAGTGTATGGTTTCTGAACGTTCAGGGTTCCTGCACCTGGGAGGCCTCCGCACGGCTCTTTATAACTATCTGTTCGCCAAGCAGCGCGGTGGCGCTTTTATCCTGCGCCTCGAGGACACGGACCGCAGCCGCCTGGTGCCCGGAGCCGCGGACGCGATTGAAGACATGCTGGAGTGGGCAGGTGCGCGTTACCTGTCATTTATCACTGTGGTTTGTAAAACTATTACAGCCGGAGTGTCGTTAATTAGTAACAATCCTATACGTCTTATGTGGAAAGTGTTAAAGCTGCTTGTACAGTTTGTATGAAAACTATTTTACATCTATGGAATGACTCCATAAAACCTGAAAACCAAACGTATAAGTAGATGTGTGACATCCTGCATCCTGTGGGTTTGAATATGCGGTTTAAGGAGACAGTACCTGTAAATAAACACACACACACACACACACACACACACATACATACATATATATATATATATATATGGAAAGCTTGCACAGAAAGCTCATCATCTGTGTGTTACAGGAATCCCACCAGATGAAAGCAGCCGCCGTGGAGGGGATTATGGGCCATATGTTCAGTCTGAGAGGCTACCGTTTTACACACAAGCTGCATCATCACTGCTACACACGGGACACGCTTACTACTGCTTCTGCTCCACTCAGAGGCTGGAGCTTTTAAAGAAAGAGGCTCAGAGGAGTGGACATGTACCACGGTAAACACAGAAATCCCCCCGCTGAAAAGTCTAAATTACTAGTTAGGAGTTAGTTTGTAATTAAATAGTAGCCATCAACTCCTAAACATATGTGTCTGTCAGATATGAATTGAGGCCGTAAATAGAAGAACTAACAGATATTGAACAGATAAATGGACAGAATTATTATATTCCTTTAATGCACAAAATGAGCATATAAGATATGTTCTGACACACAAGCCGATTGGTTTTGCAGGAATATCCTCCTTGCTGCACATTAGATAATATTTCATATATCTAGTATAGCATCAACCATTTTGTTGATTTTTTTACAGACATCTAGAAAAATGAAAGCATCAGCAACTGATTACAGAGAAACACAGCAGACCCTAATCTGTGTAACAACTATGTAGTCTTTAATCAAAGCCATGCGTGTTTTGGTAAATGTAGTGTAGTAATAAATAAGATGCAGGAAAGGAACAGTGAGGTCACCTTTGTTACAGCACATTCAAAGTTATCGTAAAACACAAATGTGCCTTTATTTACTAATTTCATATTGGTTGACAAATGCATAGGTCAGGGTACACTGTAGCAAATGTTAAAGTTTCTTTAGCTTGAGCAAACACTTGCTAGACACATGACAGACACATGACAGAACTCATCTCTCGCTGCCTCAGGTATGATAACAGATGTCGACACCTGTACCCAGAGCAGATCCAGGAGAAGTTGGCACGAGGAGTCCCATACGTCATCCGCTTTAAACTAGACGCACACGCCGAGCCGTTTCAGGATCTGATCTTTGGTTGTAACAAGCACGAGGTGTCGGCAGTGGAGGGTGACCCGATCATATTGAAGGCTGATGGCTTCCCCACGTATCACCTGGCAAGTGTGGTGGACGATCATCACATGAGAGTTAGTCATGTTCTGCGTGGCTCTGAATGGCTTATCTCCACTAGCAAACACCTGCAGCTCTTTCGAGCACTGAGCTGGACTCCACCCACTTACGCTCACCTGCCTCTACTGCTCAACCGGGACGGAAGCAAACTGTCCAAAAGGCAGGGAGATATTTTCCTCCAGCACTTTAGAGAGCAGGGCGTATTTCCTGAGACCTTGCTAGATATGGTCACTCACGCAGGTTCAGGATTTAACAGTGAGTGTCACAGATCATTCTTAAATTACTGTAGGAGGAGTAAATGTACCATAACAACTGTTATAAACACAAACAGAAAACCTTTTGTTAGAAGGTCTGCTGTAAATGACCATTTTAAGCATTATACATTTTATATTTTTAGTCTTTGATATTTATATTTTCAGATGGTTTGTAATGATAAAAATTAATCACTTTTCTACCCTAACATAAGGTGTTAACATAAAAAGGTGCTCATATAAAAAAGTTTAAAAAATGAATGAAATAACCAAAATGCCCTATAATATAACTATAATTTAAGTAGGAAAGATGGATATGAAAGTTTTAAAGCAATTGTGACATTGAAAATGTGTATGCTGGAAAGTTTTTTTGTTGTTTTTTTCTGGCAGGTAATCGTATTGGTCGATGCCTGGATGAATTAGTTTTTGAGTTTAACATTTCCAAGATCACAACTCACTCTGCTCTGCTGGAACTGGACAAATTAGCAGATTTTAACAGGTATCTATGTCCGTTAGTTAAAACTGTCAGTGTCAGCCATATTATTCATACTGCTGGGGCATACATCACTAAGCACACGACTATGATTCATGAATCGGTATGAATCATGGCAACAGAGTGTAGAAAACAGTGTAGATAAAAATATAGTGCAAATGTGGAATCGGTCAAACTTCTTGATTTTTGGTGAACAGAAGCTGACACTGATTAATAACTACTGTGTGTGTCTGTGTGATTTGAGAGTTCATCTTCAGTACAGGATTGAGGACAAGGAGAAATGTGCCATGCTGGTAGACCAGCTGCATCAGTTTGTTCTTCGCACACATGGATCTCAAATCGTTGACTGTGCTGTTCTAGAGCCGCAATACATTCAGAGAGTTTTGCAGCTCAGGAAGGTACGAGGAGTATCCGCACACAGAAATTAGTATATATGCGTGTATATAATTGTAAATGAGGACATTCCTTGGCTTTTAAGACATCTGTTTTTTCTAATTATTTAAAGCAAAATGCCAAGCCAAACGCTCTGAAAGACACACACTGGTCCCTGATGCACTCGCTGAGGCTTTGTCATATTTGGCTCATTTCTTGAGGCTAATAAACCCCATATATGTGTTTCAGGGACACATCAGCTCAGTAAATGAGCTGGTGGGTCCTGCGTATTCATATTTGTGGCTCCGCCCACAAGTCTCCTGGCAACAGCTAGAGGAAGTGACCTCAGAGGCAGCAAACATCATAAGAGCTACCATAGAGTGAGTCCTATTTTAAATAGTCCTATGTTTATGATAAATAGCACCAATTATTTTAGGTTAAACAAATTTGCTGTGACATTTAATTCAGCATTCAACACATTCAGTAGGCTTGCTGTTCTATTGTACCATGCTTTTAATAGCATTAAAGAGTCTTTTTGCTACCACAAATATCATGAAACTTTCAAAAGGATATTAAACTGGCCAAACTATATTTTTATTTAAATCTAGTAATGATTTGTGTGAGGTTAGTGCAAGATGTTTAGAGGTTGGGTTTTGTAAGTAGTGTTATAATATTAGAACCATTGCATCTATTAGGTCTTCAGAAATACAGCTTGTATTGTTGCATTTAAGTTTGTGTTTAATATTTAAGATTGTGTGATTGTGTTAGGATGGTTAAGGGTCAAAGGTCACTGATGTCCACTGACCTGTTGAATTCTGAGCTGAAACGTATCAGTAGCAATTTGAAGAAAACAAAATACAGCAGCTTGATGAAAGTGTTAAGACTAGCGCTGAGCGCACAACAGGTAACAAACAAGCATGCACATGATGATAAATGTTGATGTGAAGAATATCAAACTCTGATTGTTATTTTTTTGATGCGTGTCTGCAGCAAGGTCCCAGTGTGGCAGAAATGATGGTGTCTCTGGGGGAACAGGAAGTTTGTGTCCGACTCCAGAATGCTTTGGATCAATGACTTCTGTATTTAATAAAAATAAAAAAGTTTGTTTCCTGTTTATTGATCAGAACGTTTGTTGTTATTAATAGACAATGAATGAGTGTTGCCATGCTAAACACAGTTAACAGCCCAATAAATCTCCACTCATTTACTCTAGGCATTACAAACTGATATCAGATTTTATCAGTAATAAAACATTCATCTTCACAACAGCTTTATGGCTATACAGTTGAAACAACATGAAATGAAATGCTGAAAAAAGTATTTGGATTTTGTAACTCATTTTCTCTATTTAAACAGATACCTTAAGTATAAGGTACCCTAAGGTATACTAAGACATATTGATGTGTCACAAGTTATGTATAAAGGCTGGTGTCTGAATAAAATCAGCCACATAATGCTGTGCTTTGCTTACAGTAGCTACTCAACCATTGCAAGGAAACTCTTTTAAATGTTTGTTGTCTGGATGTATCACTTAAATAAACATTAGTCCATGACACACAAATATTTCCTATCAGCCCAATTTTTTTAATACGAAACAGAAACTGCATACAGCATTTGGAAAGACATTCTGAAACCGAAGCATTAACGAGAAACAATTACCAACCAAATCTCATGTCAACTAATGGTGTTTCATTTTAACGTGTGATAGTGCAGCTCTTTCTGAACAAACCAAAGACATCTAATGATTATACACACAGCCTATTTTCTACCCTAAAATGTGAACATGAAGTTGTGTTCGATAAGTTATTAATGAAGCACATGTGTGTGATGCCAGTTATGCTAGTCAATCAGCCAAACATCAATTCACACAACACGTAACCAACAAACTTTTTTCAAATCAACATTTTGTTTCCTCTTATGGGGCAAGTAGCCATTTAGTAATGGAAAAAATTCAGTCAGTCACTCCAAAATAATCTGCAAGAGGAAACCTCTTACCTCTGCAGGGGTTTATTTTGCAATAACTACTGACTGACTGTACACTCTAAATTAATCAAAATAATGAAATACAAGAGACAAGCATCATGTCAGCATGTATTAGACACAAACACACTCTTAGTCTGGGACTTTGTTCATGATAATCTGATAGAAATCCTGGGCGCTCTTTTCCTTAAAGACACAATGACTTAAGTGTGAGCTGCAGGGAGGGGTGGGGTCAGGGTTACAGGGGTAATGCCTGAATCAGAGTCACTGATCTTCTTTCTTCAGCTCTTCATACTGCAGCTTGTCTCCTTCCTCTGGATCTTTATCTGCATCCTCATCTGCTCGCGAGTTTGGAACCCACAATCCCGAGTCAATGCAGCGCTTCATGTGGTATTTAGCCTCCTGCAAAATTTAACACAAATATCACCACTAAAACATTTTGAAACATTGCTATAGTCAAAACATTAGACAGCACAGCACTTTAATTTACACTTGGTTCCACCGTTTACCGTTGGTTCCATTTTGCTGATGGTGTCCTGCAGCATCTGAATGTCTTTTTCGTCAAAGCATTTTTGCATCTCCTGTAATCAGAGCCACAGATATGGTCAAGTCAGATCATGTGACTTTAGAAGCGTCTGTAGCCTTATGACAGAATGCGTCAGTGATTCCGATCAGGCAATGTTGCACAGTAAGACTTCACCCTGATAAACGATTAAAGAATAAATTCTGTAAAAGAAGGAAAAAACACTGTACCCTAACCCTAATCTATACATTCACCAGACTTTGATCATGACTGACAGCCCTGATTGACAGTTTTACATCAGCAGTCTTTTGTCCAAACATCCTCACTGAACTGGGAAAACAATGTTAAATATAAATAATAAAATTAACGTGAAGAGCTCATTGGGTAAGGATTGTGAAGGGCTAGGTAGGTTACGATTGTTCAGAAGAAAGGGTGGATTAGGATTGTTAATAAATTTTTAGTTAGGGTTAGTGTAAGGTTCGTGACGGGTTGGGATAGGTTAGTATTGTGTATAGCATGTGGTCTTACCGCAGGCAGAGACTCATACACATCCACAGGATCCAGACCCCCAGGGCCCAAGCGCTTCTGACGCTCCTCTTCCTCATATTCTTTCATGGCCTTCTCAATACGAATTTTAGCTCTGCCACGCACACGCTCCTTAAATGATTTCAGCTCATCATTAAATGCATCTTGATATTGCTGGTCCGCAGTCTGCAAAAAAAAACACACAGTTTATGCTTGGCCCTGTTTTAGTTTACACGCCCATACACATCACCACCAAACACACCTTGATTTTGGTGAAGAACTGGCGGAAACAACCACGTGGATCCACCTTTAGACTCTTGGCGAGCTCCAAAATAAACTGCATGACGATGGTCTGATGGGCCACCTGCTCCATCAGAGCGTGTTTCTGCAATGAATACACTCATCAGTAACACACACTCGTCAC
>JBAJNP010014790.1:0-10590 GCA_036877545.1 Yasuhikotakia modesta | reverse complement strand
TTAAAACATAAATTTATATACTTTAGAGTGGTTCAAAATGTCTGGAACTTTTCCTATGTTCTTTTAGGCGGGTATACTGCCATTTTCCGTCAAGACTAGAAAATGTTTCATTTTGACTCTAGGTCCCCTTTAAAGCATGCACGCACACACACACACACACTCACACGCATGGCGGCGTGTTTCATTCATACAGGAGTAGAACATAAAATGCCTACAGTTAATGCTATGCCTTGCAGTGACTGCCTATGCTAAGGCACGCCCACACACATTCACACGCACGGCGGCGTGTTTCATTCATACAAAGTAGGACAGCTCAACTGTTCCACTCAACGTAACAAGCGCGCACAAAACAAAACGTACACAGTATACACGTGGATTGAACTGGCTTGCTCACAAACAACATTTAAATCTTGCCCGCATTCTCCACCATTATATGTAGCGTGTCAGCCGGTTTAGAAAGCGTTGTTTAAAACACTATCTTCCGCTGAAACGAGGGAATTTGAGCTCTAGCTCAAAGGGAATAATAAGTATAATTAACTGTAATAAATTATACGAATTACGTAGTATGTACATGTATAGATGTTCTATCTGACTAAGCAGAATTAACCGTAATAATTAATCAATACATTCGTCCACCGAAAGAATATTAATTATACTTTAAGAAATATTATTTCCTGTGACCTCAGTGCTACTTAAGAACATGTAACAAGATCGGCAAGTTTAAGTGACGTTAGTCTATGAGCAGTTAAACACAGAACAATCGCAAGTGGATACAAAAACATTTATTAACTACACTACACAAACAAACTAACTATAAACGAATAACACATTTAACAAACACAAAGAGATAGAGGAAAGCAGGAAAGATAGAGAACAGAATGGCAATATGCAATCAACTTAACACATCTGCACAGACCATCATCATCTTAATTAAAAGGGGTACTATATCTTATGCATCAACATGAGTAAGCGGATACTTGCACTGGCACTTTGTATAGTGATGCGAAGTAGTTAATAAACCGTTTGAATTCACTTTTGATTGTTTTGCTTTCAGGAACTCGAGCTGCGTCGAAACGCTATCAGAACGCTACTATCTGAGCAGGTGTGTCGAATCACTGATTACGAGGCGTGACGTCATGACCAGAGTTTTCAGAACGGGTTTTTCAGAACGTGTGTTCTTCTCTGCTTGCGTTTCATTACGGGTGGGGATACACACACTCTATATGTTGTTTGTTTGAAGCATAGCTTCTGGAATGAATTAGAGTGGCTACGTCACATCTGAGGATGTGACTGGGTTACATCGCCCTGCCCCACCTTAAAGTTAAGGACAGGGTCTTCCTCCCAGGAGGCAGGCAAGCAAGCTGAGGCACTTCTGTGTTCCCTCCACGTCACTCTCATTCCCGGGGGGTTCCTAGATGGAGCAGCCCCTCCCATGTACCCATGGGGGTAAATCTGGTTGTTTGGAGGCATCGGTTCCCCAGGGCCCTCTCGAGCACAACCAGCCTTAAGGGGCTGGTACCCCTAAAATGTCCTGGCAGATTCCATATCTACTGCTAGATGTATTTCAATGCATCCTGCGGCATGCTTCAGGACACAACAGCCTCATGCAAGTCTTCTGCCCCAAGAGGTAGCAGACTCCCATGTGAATTAGGAGGCCCCCATGCAAATTATCTTGGGCTTTCCCTGCCGGGCAACTGTTACAGGGCACCGAGACTCTAGTTATGGTTATTTCAGGGACCAGCCTTGAGAGGCTTGTACCCTTAAACAACTTCATGGCAGCGTGGAAACTACTGCCAGGTGTATCCCTATGGGTCCTGCGTACCTTAGAACTAGATTACAGAATTCAGTTGACTTCTCGCCCACCAGCGTTCAGAGGGGTCCTCCCCACCCTGGTGGGCCCAGCGCAGGCTCTGGTCTGGGAACAATAAGTGGTTTCTCGGTTAAGGAAGGAGGCCATCGAGGTGGTCCCTCTTCAGCTGAGGCAAACAGGGTTTTACAGCCATCATTTTATTGTTCCCAAGAAGGGTGGGGGTCTGCATCCCATCCTGGATCTCAGGCTCTTTAACCACTAAGTCAGACAACTGAAGTTCCAGATGCTCATGATAAAGCAGGTCATATACCAAATCAGGTCTGAGGACTGGTTTGTTACTATAGACCTAAAAGGCTTTAAAACCTCCCGAACCTAAGAGACCACCACATGTTTGTCCGCACCAACAACAAAACAGTGATTGCATACATCGACCACCAGGGAGGTCTGAGGTCGCGCCCTCTTTACAAATTGGTGCACCAGATCCTGATCTGGTCACAGGGGAAGCTTTGCACACTGAGGGTGGCTTATAGTCCCGGTTGATGCAGTGTGGGAGCAGACATTCTGTCAGGGCAGGGGCTGTGGCCTGGGAAATGGAGAATTCACTCCAAGGTGGTGAAGCAGATTTAAAAAATTTTTGGGCAAGCCCAATTAGACCTCTTCGCCTCTCAGAGACTGCACAATGTCCCCTTTGGTACTCTAGTTCATCCAGCTCTTCTGGGACTAGATGCCATGGTTCAGGGATGGCAGAGATGATGCCTTTATGCATTCCCTTTTATTGCCCTGCTCCCAGAAGCTATAGAAAGAATTTGCCGGGATGTGGTATCTGTGCTCTTTGTAGCCCCGTTTTGGCGGAGCCGAGTATGGTTCTCGTATCTCTCCTGGTAGGCTGTCCTTGGAAAATCCCCTTGAGGGGGGATCTTCTGTCTCAGGCAGAGGGCGCTATCGTCCACCCCAAACCTTTGGAACCTATGGGTGTGGCCCCTGAGGGGGTACAACTCTTAGCTTCTGATCTATCAACTGAGGTTGTTGAGATCTTTCAATCTACCGCTCCTTCTACAAGGAAACTGTATGCTTTAAAGTGGAACTTTTCACTTCTTGGTGTAGAGACCGCCAATTTGACCCAGTCGACTGCCCTGTTGGTACAGTCCTGGAATTTTTGTAGTCACGATTTAGGGCGGGATTGACTCATTCCACCCTGAACGTTTATGTGGTGGCACTTTCTGCTTTCCACATCCCTATTGAGGGATCTTTTGTCGGTAGACACCCTTTGGTCGTACATTTCCTCCGCGGTGCACTCAGGCTTAGGCCTCGAGTACGATCCCAAATGGCCTGGCCGTAGTATGTCAAGCTTAATGTGCTCCTTCTTTTGAGTCTATCTCTCAGATCTCCGATCTACATTTATCAGCCAAAGTGGATGTCTAACGCGAGGCTACCCCGAGCAGCGCAACTCAGGCTTAGGCCTCGAGTACGATCCCAAATGGCCTGGCCGTAGTATGTCAAGCTTAATGTGCTCCTTCTTTTGAGTCTATCTCTCAGATCTCCGATCTACATTTATCAGCCAAAGTGGCCTTTCTTCTATCTACCACCTCTCTGAGGAGAGTCTGTGATCTTTAGGCCCTTTTTGTGGCCCCTACATATCTAGACTTTGTGCCCAGTTTGGCCAAAGTTCTTCTATACCCGCGAGCGGGCTATAGGTTAAAGTCCCTTCATCCACACTACGGTTGTGCTCCACGCTTCTGTCCTCCTCCCTTTCAGGATCAGGAAAAGCTTAACTGTATGTGTCCAGTGCGAGCACTGCACACTTGCATCCACAGAGCTGCCCTGTGGAGACAATCCGACCAGCTTTTGGTCTGTTTTGGCCCACACAAGAGGGGCCAGCCTGCTTCTAAGCAGATGCTTAGTCGCTGGATCGTTGAGGCAATCCATATCGCTTATGAGTCTTCAGGACTTCCCCCTCCTTTGGGAACCAAGGCTCGCTCTACTCAAGGTATGGCAGCCTCTAAGGCCCTTTCTTCAGGTGTCCCAATTCAGGACATCTGCGATGCTGTCGAATGGTCCACTCCCCAGGGCTCTACTACTACCTCTGTCCTGACTCCCTAAGTTGGACTCGACAGAGGCCAGGGGTCCCCTTGCTATGGTGGAGTTGGCATCTCGTTCCCATAGCGTTTCGATGCAGCTCGAGTTCCAGCAAGGGAACGTCTCAGGTTACGTATGTAACTCTGGTTCCCTGAAGGAAACAAAATGCTGCGTTTCAATCCATACCTCTGGCACCTCCTGTCTGCGCTCGCTTCTTTCAGGGTTGAAGCTAACCCGAGCAGCGCAACGCACATGCCTTTATAGCTTCCTGGTCATGACATCACCCCGTCTGTGATGTCACGCCTCGTAATCAGTGATTTGATACACCTGTTCAGAGTGCATAAACGCTGGTAGTGTTCCCATAGCATTTCGATGCAGTTTCTCGTTCCCTTCAGGGAACCAGGGTTACATTCGTAACCTGAGACGATTTTTTTAATGATCATACAGATTCCTTTTAAATCTTTTTAAAAATATGTAAACCTGATTTACACTTTTGACCTTGTAGTAAGTAAGTTTCTTCTTTGCTTCTGTTATGTTTCACAGATTTTAAACTTTGACTACCTTGTATTTTGGTTTCTTTTTTGTTTCTTTTCAGGGACAGGGCTTAAACACTGTGAAAATTGACCAATTTTTCACAGCTATGGCTTCATACAGATATAGGCAGCAGATCTGTTTCTAAAACAAAAGCAGATATTATGTGTCCCACTGTCTCACTGGCAGGCAAGACTGACTGTCTTTAATTAGTTGTTGTGCTGTTATAGCTGGTCAATGAGAACAACACAGTCCTTCTGTTGTATCTAGGAATAATTGCAAAACTCTGGAGTGCAATAAAAGCAGTGTTGAGGTGTGGTGAGATTAGATTGAAGTTTGGTTTGTTTTTAATTTTAAATGTGCTGCAAGTGCTTCAAGTGCTTTTATTCTCATATCTCCTGTAACATTTATTAAATGTTTATTTGTATATTGCCAGTACATGTTCGTAAATGCATGTAATTATCAGACTGATGCTTAATATTAGATTACTAGTGTGGGTTTATACACAAAGTTGTGGTTCTACAACTTCACTTGATAGAAAGATTTCTGGCATGTAGTATACATCACATTATTTACTATGACAAACTATAATGATAATGTTAATTTCCCTAAACATACATTGCATTTGTAATGTTTCCTGTGCTAATGTACATTGTAGATAAAGTTGATACTTACGGTGGCTGAGTGGGGTCAAGGCGCTGCAAAAACATAAATGCGCCGCAAATCCTTACGACACAAACAAATACAGAAAAGCGCCGCAAATACAGAAATGTGCTGCAAATCCTCACAACACAAACAAATGCAAAAACGAGCTGCAAGTCCTCACAATGGAAATGTTTCAAGGAGGACACTAAAAAAGTGACAAACCCGAGTCGGACCAGCACGTTGTTCCGTGACTGGTTAGTGGTCTTGTCTGTGAACTAAAAGGTAAATCCTTTGCTTGTTTTAACATCTTGGTATGAATTCTTGGTCTGCTGACAATAGCTTAGACAACTTATCTAGGAAACTCTGTAGTAGTATCACTCTTAATAATAGTATCATTTATAGTTCCATCAGTCTGCAACTCTTTTATATGTGTGCATGTATACATGTATGTATTTGTATGTTTTATATATATATAGCAGTGGTGGGCCGTCAGGGCCAGCAAAGCCTTCTCTACAGGCCTGAACACTGAATCACTGATTTACATTTTAATATATTTTCCCATGAATGTGTATTAAATGAATCCCATAAGAATCTATTCTCTTCATTCCATAGCTTTTTTTTTTTTTGGTTGCGCTGCTTCCAGTAGTGTATAGTTATAATAGAGCATTTATCCAATCATATTTCAGCCAGAGGCTGACATCATGTGTTGCCAGGATCAAATAAATCTGCCTCAAGGCCTTCAGAACGAGCAGCGGTGGCGCCCACAGCTTAAGATAAACGACAGTTAAATCATCACACTAACCAATCAGATTTTGAGTTGCGGTCACGGGGCCATCTAGCGGGCGTACAATGACGTCAGCATTTTTGCGTCCTTTGATTGGATCAATTCAATTGAATTTGTAAGAGCTCGCAACCTGCGGATTAATATAAGACAAAACAATATAAACAACAAAAATAATATAAGAATAGTAATATAATATAAGAAAATAATATAAGATAAAAAAAAATAAGAATTAAAAATATATATTATTAAAAAATAATATAAGAATTCTTAGAATACATTTATTCGAACTCATTATGGCTGACAGAGACGAAGTTGTTGATGTGGTCGCAGATCTTCTTTCAAAGCCATTTTCAAGGCGGACATTTCAAGAAAAGATGGACATCGTGAGGAAAGGTCGGCCAACCCCGAAGCTAGCAGGCCTATCCCAGCCGGGGAAAGGGTTTGTCCGGCATTTTCAAATCAGTAATTACGAGCGGTACCCTTGGCTTTCAGCCTCCGAGGAGCATTGCAAATTGTATTGCTGGGAATGCCTGTTATTTGCAGTTGATCGGCATGGTGTTTGGAGCCACACTGGGTTTGCAAAATAAAAAGCAAAACTAACTTTTACCAGTGGAATAAAAGTTTTGCTATTAACTTAACTATTTTTTCCAGAATACGCTTTTCCACCCCTGCACCATTTTATCCCTCAAGATGATAATTTATGACAACATCAGGCTATTGGTTACTGTAAAACATTTGAGATCTCTGTAATTTCCATTCAAATTGAGAGCCAAATTAAATGCATTTGCATTCATATGTACTCCTCTCTGTTGAAAAATTTGTTTACCGTATAAAACATGCTTTTCTAACATCCAATCTATAGCCAGGGTTTAATATGTTGCTATGGTCCTTTTAAAAAGGAGTTTTATCAACAAACAATAACTGACTGTTATTGTAACGGATTAAAAGCTGTTGATTCCAGATTGCCACCAAACAACTGTTTCAATGAATCTGTTTGGGGAGATGGGGTTTAAATTTAAGCCTGAATAAAAACTACTGTCCATGTTTATTGCTGGATTCAAAAGCCATACAGCAGAGATCATTACTGCAGCATAACACACAAGAAGCCAACAGCAGGATTAGAACAGTATTGCGAGTGTTGTGATGCTCCACAAAGATGATAATAAGGCTGAATGAAATAAAAGATGAGGCCCTCAGGGGACAGCGATTGATAATGGTATTTTAACAGGTGTGTGTTGAGGTTTGTTTGTGTAATTGTGTAATAGCTGATTGATTGTGGGATGTGATGCATTGTGTGCATTTAACTGTGTGTGTGTATGGGTGTGTAATAGTGAGGAATGTGCTGTGTTTAATGCCTGTTAAATGTCTGTTTTGAGGAAAAGCAGGAAAGCATAATTACAATAAAATAAAATTCAAATATAATATGAAGCAAAAGCAGCTATTAAAATACTTTGTTTCCCAAAATGCTGATGTCGGTATTAACTTAACATACAGGTTACAATACGGGTTAAAAATAGTGGTTAAATTTCCTTTATAGTCATGTCTCTTTAAATGATAATGAGACTTTATAGCCTAACACAGAGTAGGCTGTCAGGATCGCTTCATTGTGTAATGCTTGCTAAAACTGGGAAGGATGGGAAGGGGGCAGTCTACTGTCATCAGCAGTCACAGCCCATAACAAACTGACTAAGTGTTTTCTAACTAGAGTGCTTGCTAACTGGAAGACGCACCATAAACTAAAGCTAAACATTTTATCTATATTCCTTTTTTGGGTTTGCACATCACTTGCATTCTCAGTATTTAGAGGTCACCTTAAGGGTCCACCTTAAAGCATTTCCATTGTGTTGTGAGGATTTGCAGCGTGTTCTCTACTTGCGGTGCTTTTTTACTTGCAGTGTGTTTCTGTACTTGCGGCGTGTTGACCCCTCTCGGCCACCGTAGATACTACTGTATATCTCATAGGGTTGTCAAAAGATGAATATTATTAAAATGTAACCAAAAGTATATTTAAGGATCTGTCAATAAAAATCTCTTTTTTTATTACCAGTCTGAATGTTAGTGAGTGGCACTTCTCCTTAATGTATATGAAAGTTTTGTCCTTGGTTTTACTCAAACAAACTAAACTAAATGCAGTTTCAAAAATAACTATATTTCTATAGATCTATATTTCTCAGCTTCGGGTTCAGAGAAAGCTACATGATAAGATTTTCTCCCATATTACTGATCATTTATGATCATGCTAATTGACATCCAGTAAAGTATAAGAAACAAAATTCTGTTGTGGTGTTGAGTTTTACACATAAGAATTGTGTATACTGAGATTAAAGATTACAAAACTCAGACAAAACAGAGATTTTTTTTTGTCAAAAACTTCAAAATGTGTGTGATGTATGCATTTGCTTTTTGTTTTACTCTTCTATGGTAAGGCAGAAGTTTAGAACTGATTTTTACCACAAGCCAAATCAATTAAACAGATTTTTAAAAAAGGCTGTACTGAGTACAAACAATATAACAAGGTGATAAGACAGAAAAAACATTAAAATGGTCAGAGTGCATCTTGTTTAATGGCTTACCTTCACTGCCTGATTTTAGCTCATTTTATTCAATTGGCTGACAAAAACACAGTTCAGACACAAACATAATTTTAGACTTTTATCTTTCTTAAAACAGCCAAACCTGTAGATTCTTCCTTTCTTTTACATAGAAATCAATATGTAAATATAGTAATTTAAGGTTGCCTGACTCATTAAACCACACCCCCATATATTACAGAGCAGATTATATTCTGTTATATGGAATAACGGGTGTAAAAGTTATGTATATTTTGAGTATAAAATAAGGGAAATATGACCTTGAACTAGTAAAGTCAGAACACAACATTCTGTTTTACTTATTCTGAGAACCAATGTCACCTAATTTAGGGGACAAAATAGATAGTGAGTCTTTCTGTTCCCTTTTAAATAGAACTTGCACTGCATCTGCATCTGGTTAGACACTAAGCAGTGTGATGACAGTGTGCAATCATGAGCATAAGACGGTGCCCATGAGATCATTATTATCATTTTGTCTTCAGCATGCTTTGTTTGTGCATGTTGAAAAAAATTCTTATGCAACTATCGCTAAGTGCTTTAGGAATTATGTGGCTGAACTATGTCTTTCAGAGGTATTTTGCATTGCCTCAGCATTGTTTGCATAGGTTAGGATCATACACATTTGGTTCTTTAGGAAGCTGAATGCACACATTGTTAAATTAGCAGAAAGTGTCAAGTGTCTGTGCCCCATCCTTGCCCCACAGTTTGGAACCAGCTGGACCTGAGGCACAGAGGTGATTCAGATTGTAGGATTGCAGATTAAGAATGGTAGTATCTAATTACTAAGTTTTCCCAGAGTTTCTTGTCGGACTGCTTTATCTACTTCCTATGGAGCTAAAAGCCTGCAGTCAAAATGAAAGCTTCTGTTCCCTACTTAGGTCTTTTAAAGAGTTAATTTCCAGAGCATAATTTCTCATTAGTTTTGCAAGCATAGAGAAATCCTCCTTGTTTAACCCTCCAAGTTTAAATAAATTGATAAACTGCCTATCCCTACATTAGTATTTTAAAGTAAATACTGTTGTGTTTAGTGTGGCCCTTTTATAGTACAGCCCACATGGACTTCCTCACTCTGCGGCCTAATTTATGTGGCTATCTTTCCAAACCTACTTGGTTTATCTTACTCTGTGGCCTAACATGGCTCTCTTTCGTAGCCTACATGGCTTTTCTGGCTCTGTTTTTTTTACAGCATATGCTGTTTTTCTTGCTCTATGGCCTAATAGGGATATCTCATTCTTTGGCCTGGTAAAACCTCATCCACTGATTTAAAACTACAGACTAACATGCAAGGACGGATTATGGGTTGTGTGGGCCCCCCCTCAAAAAAAAAATGCCAGCATTGTCATTGCCCCCTGTTTTGGGCTAGGGACCCCACGGGCCCCCTGCACCACAAGGGCCCCTGGGCAGCGGCCCTGCTGGCCCGGTCCGTAATCCATCCCTGCTAACATGGTCCTAACACTATGTTTAATGTTTGTTATAACTTTATAATGTCTAACCAATAACTGTATACTGTCTAAGTTAGTTCTTTGTGCAAGTTATTTGTGGTGATTTTTGCTCCTGTGACTAAATAGCTCTCCTACTTTATACAAGGTCTAAGCAACCTTTGTAACACTGTGGCTTAAAAAAAAACAAGCCATCGTGGTTTTGCTCAAAACATTTAGTCTATTGTGTATTTTATTTCACAGTCACCTACACCTACATTTCCTTGCACCTTGGTCTAACAGGGCACCAATTATGGCCTACATGGCTTTCACACTCTATAGCTAAGTTACTTTAGGTTTGGACTCACCTGCAAAACGGTTGTTATTACTTTTTATTTATGCCACTCCTATTGGTTTTGGGTGAGTTTACCTTAGGTTCTGTTCTATTTCACACTGCCTATACAGGTCCTTTTTAGAAAATTAGCATATTGTGATAAAGTTCATTATTTTCTGTAATGTACTGATAAACATTAGACTTTCATATATTTTAGATTCATTACACACAACTGAAGTAGTTCAAGACTTTCTATTGTTTTAATATTGATGATTTTGGCATACAGCTCATGAAAACACAAAATTCCTATCTCAAAAAAATTAGCATATTTCATCCGACCAATAAAAGAAAAATGTTTTTAATACAAAAAAAGTCAACCTTCAAATAATTATGTTCAGTTA
>JBAJNP010014789.1:0-10591 GCA_036877545.1 Yasuhikotakia modesta | reverse complement strand
TGTGTGTGTGTGTGTGTGTGTGTGCGTGTGTGTGTGTGTGTTTTTTTTCTTTCCTCACAATAATTATTTTGGCAGCTCCATAAAACCATTTGTGCTCATGTTTTTATAATCAATATAACAATTAGAAATTTGAAAACGTTTATAATATTGTTTGTGACAACAGAAGCAGTCTGGATGTTTTTTTTCTCTCAAACTCTCTCTGTATTTTCTCTATGCAACCTTCATCTTTTAAACCATCTTTTAAACATGCAAACATGGTGAATCCATGGATTAGCATGAGGCAGCTGGGCTCCCATGTGTGACCAGCTACCTGAATTGAGACATCTGCTTTAGAGACAGTTTGGTGCTAGAAACATGAGTCTAGTTGCTTCAGTCTGTTTTATTTACTGGATAAGCTCCTCACAGGATTGCTTGTAGAAAAAAAAAACATTTCGAGGTCAGAAAATAATGCTGAACAAACAAGACTTACCTGACACATTCTTTTAAACAGAGAATAAAGTGAAGATTTTTATTTTGCCCTTTTCTCAGCATACACTGGGACATGGGAGTTTAATATGGTTGCATTGTTTGAATGTTCAGCAGGTTATTTACATTGGTGTGTTGCACCTTGTCAGATTTGTGATTCTCTGAGAAAATGTGTTTGGCACAAAACTAAACAGTTGTGTTAGTTACTTAATCTAAATGTTACAGTAATGTCTGAAAACTACACATTGATGTGTTTTGCAACCTTTCAAAGTGTGTGTGTGTGTGTGTTTGACTTCATCTTTGTACAGCGCTGACGCTACAGTACGCTTGGTTGACTTCATTGTTGTAGATTATTGAACAAAGAAACACAGTTTTAGCAAATTGTCCAGGTTATCCCTTGAGAGAAAGAGACAGACGGACAAGGGACAGATCAAGTGAAATTCCCTTTAAGTACTTTTAAACATAATAAACATGTTACATTTTTCCTAGCAAGCACACGTTTGAACTGACAGCTTCAATAATAACCCCTTGCAATCTTCTACAGTAAATCCTGCACTGTGATCACAACACCATTTATCACTTTTCCCACACATTTGTCTCCTTTTAATACATGGTGCCGGTGATGGAGAGATAGAGAGACAATTCTTCAATTCATGTTTATCACAAATCTCTTGCTGACAGTCAGATGTAGTTTATTAGTTGAATGGAGGGCAAGTGTTGGAGTGTGAATAGACTTTCATCTCCAACCCAAAAACACCTTCAGCCCCTTTAAATGATGTGCGCCGTCAGCACCCTATTGATTTTATATTGCAGATATGAAGTCTTCAGGTGTTCAAGGTTGACAAGGGCGACCATGAGCTGCCAAGTTCAATATCAGTCATCGCATCATCAAAGGGCACGCTGCCTCAACAGCCAATCAGAGCACTGAGTCACGAGCATGTGGTTTCACTCAAGCACTCTGCAGGTGTGAAATTACTTTTCAATACATTGTGTGGAAAATTGCATTTAGTGTATAGTTACATTCCTGTAGTTTGATGCTTATTGTAGGCACTCGTAACAGTTACTGTCAATGTCAACAAAAGAGGCTAATTGTTCCAATCATAATCATGTAAAATTAGCATCTGTATGTATGCTATGAGTTACTGAACGAGAGGCAAATTGAAGAGAAAACAGTTGGTTTGACAACAGCATTTTGAACTGCCACCTGTGGAAAGGTTCAAATTTTGTCCTTGACATGAGCCACACAATGCGTCACATAAACTGCATGTCACATTAAAGACCTGCTGTACACTGGAAAGGTTTCAACTAATGACATTTGTACAGCCTCATGATTTTGTAAAGCTGCTTTTGCTTTTACTTTGCTTTTGTTTGTGGCCTTTTTAGAAATATCACAAAGAGAAACTGTTCAAAAACATTAACAGAAACTTAAAAAGGTTTTATTTTGTTGATACATTCCACGTTTTTATTCTTAAGTGAGCATAAATGTTGTTTCCATGCAGAACTATTCAAGAGACATTGCAACTGTATGTCCAAGAAAGGTATACAAGCAAAATAAAAGAAAAGGCGAAAAAGTAGTGAATAAAAATTGTTTCGCACAAATCACAAGAAAAATAATAATTCCTCTTTGTTGGGAGCGCAAAGTCAAAGAATTCAAGTGTCCATGTGAGGGACTTCTGTTCTGTTACTGGCTTTGTTTGAAGTTATTGTTGGAATTTCTTTTATTTAGCGTTCTTCTGCTGAAAATTGAATAAACATTTGGGTACAAGCTATAATGAGTGCGCTTTGGTGTGTAAAGAAAGGTGGGAAGCGATTTGGTCTGGGTTTTGTCACAAAGTGGGTGTTGACAAAGTTTCTGGGTTGTGTGGTAGAATTGACGATGGTGACGCGCCATTAGCTTAGTGGGGTGAAATAATAGCATGTGTTGGTGTTCCTTTAGCTTTGTTTAGTGTAGTGTCCTAGCCCCCCGGGATAAAACGTGTGGAAATAG
The DNA here is from genome assembly GCA_036877545.1 of Yasuhikotakia modesta. NCBI lineage: Eukaryota > Metazoa > Chordata > Actinopteri > Cypriniformes > Botiidae > Yasuhikotakia > Yasuhikotakia modesta. The sequence goes on along the minus strand of JBAJNP010014789.1, from coordinate 8,139 downwards.
GTGTTTCTTTCTGTACCGAGCGAATGTTTGCAGCCCTAACAAGACACCCAGGAATAGGAGTTTTATACGCAGCATAAGCTAAGCACATTCTGGGGGCCCAGAGAGCCTCAGCGGCTCCTAATGTTCCCCTGACACCACGATTGATGCTCCAGTTACTTTCCTGTGCTTGAAACCTCCTACAGGAACAGCTGTCCCAATATGAGCTGTGTTTGCCTCAAAGTAGTTCAAAAACACAAGGCTGACCTTAAATCATGTAAATAGCCCTAAATTGCTACCTAGGTAGTTTATTTGACACTCATTTGCTTCCGTCATTGTGATACGATCCATTATGGTAAGTAGCGCAGGATTTAAAGATAAGGATATGGGCTTGAGTGGCGCTAAGCTGGGAATATGCTATGTGCACAACAGGCTTGTATAGGTAAAATGTTAGACATAAACAAGCTTTTTTATATCGTTATGATTTTTAGTAAATTCTCAGCAAAGTTATAATGAAAACAGGTGGTTTGAAAATGTGATAAAGATGTCAACAGAATAGTTCCTGATCCTTGTGTTGTACACTGAATAAAATATAGTATGTATATTTAAAAAGATAATATATAAGGTATTGGCCAACTGCTGACAGGTGCATGAAACTAAACGGATTATCTTGTAAACAATGCAAAGCAGAAAAGCACTTTATGTGCACTAAAATCACAACTGGATGTAATATTCTGAAATGCTGTGTGCCGGTTTACCCATTTGTGCCACTATATTTATGTGCTGAATTCCAATTCATAATAGAGATATAAAATTCAGATTTGAATTTGCAAGCGACTTGCACTCATTGCGACTTGAACATGTTATTGTCACTGTATGATTTATTTAATAAATCAGCGAAGGCGGCTGTATTTTACAAATGAAATTCTTGAGATGTTATAATTTGGCAGGTGTTCTGAAATGTGTGACTATCATGGAGATTTAGTTTCTCCTCAGTTTTTATAAGATTTTTTATAAGACAGTTTTTACACACTTTCACTGCTGCGGTTGCTTGTCTCTGCTCTGTTGAAAAAAAACAACAAAACAAATTGTTGCATTATGAGCCAGCTGATCATGTTTAATTGATTTTAATCATGAGCAGTTGTTTTGTTTTGTTTTATTTTGCAGATGTGACATGCTGCCATTTGCATTTCAGATGCACATGGGCTTGTTGCACAGCTTGGTACAATAATATTTGAGAATTTAAGATTCAAGTAGCTTTATTGGCATGGTGAAAAGTGTCTTTATATTGCTAAAAAAAATAGAAACATTAATTTTTTTCTCACTTTGTTCTCACTTTGTTGTCTGCCATGTGGACACAATCTGCCTTTTTTGGTAAGAGACTCACCACTCTTTAGCCTTGATTTTGGTACAACCAAATTACAGTTTGAAGATCTAAGTAATATAAATGGAGTATTTACAGTAACCACATTATTCTGTGAACTGGAACTGTTACCATAGGCTAGTTCTATAAGAACTATATGGACTTTACGGCACTTGAGAACTCATGGCCAATACGCTGCATTACACTAGTTGTTGTATAGACACAAAATGAATCTTTAGAAGTACAAAGAATTGTTACTTATATGCTTGCAACATTTGGTTATGGGATTTTATGGGTTTGATTTCATTGGTCAGCTGTATATTGTGGACTTTGACAGCACTTGTCACTTTAGCTGAAACAAAAAGTGTCTGGCAAATGCATGTTTTTTTTATATACTACTTCTATTTGTTTAAAGCTAAAGGCTTCATACTTTTGACGTTGTCACTGTCAGTTGAGGGACGGTTTCACAGGAGCTGTAGAGATTGGCTCTCCGTATCTCCATCTGTAGTTCACCATCAGTCATCTGTGTTGCACAAGCATTCACAGACAGATACATGCCATGACAGAAATCCTGTTTTTTTCAGCTCTCACCATCCTCCCTATAGACAGTCTGAGGTGACATCACTGAACAGAATTTTGATAGGTTATTCAGGTATTCACAGAAGTTTGTGCTATATGGGTTAGGGTTAAACAATGGAGAAAACATTATAGTTGTGCTTTTTTCAGATATACTCTATATATTATAACAATTCCTGCCTTTAAAAGCACTGGCTCTGGTGTCTGGACTGCATTGGTGAAGTGATACTGTGAACCTACTGTAGCATTCAGAACTACCCTGCAAGCTTGAGAATGAATGTGCTCTGTTACATGACTTGTGTAATTGCTTAAGCAAACCTGTTTGTAAAACAGCATTCATTGTAAACCCTCACCACATGACAATTTGTTGAGCTTTTCTTTAGACATTGTGATGACTGAACAAATTTACACTGCAATTTGCCCTGCCCTGCAAATTTGCTTGTAATCAACCAAATGGAATTAGCTTTTACGCTATACTAAAAATAGACCAAGTGTAAATGAAATGTCGGTGTATGAGTTTGGAATATTAGCATATATGAAGTGATTGTGTAAATGAATGAATTAATGGTTTTTTTCACTTTACACAAACTTTCTAAAAGTCCACGAGTGTCTCTTTTTGTTATGTTGTTTTTTCTCATGTTTTGTTGTTGTTTTAAATATCTGGAATCTCTTTCTCGTACACTTGCATGTGAAGTAAATGCATTTAGCCAATAGATAACAGAATCGACCCCAAACATTTTAGGTTTAAAATAACAGCAATACACTCAGTGGATCTCTGTCAGTATGTACCAGTGAATAACAGCCTGTGTGTGAACTGATGCTTATAGAACCATGATATGATAAACAGACTGACTAAGTTAACCATTTTTAAAACAAGCAAGTTTATTTGCAACCATTGACCTTGGCTTGTTGAATAATGCATGACCAGTCAGGCCGGTGGTGTGTAAGTGTGTGTGACAACTATTTTGTGTTATATGCAAAAGACCTGTGCAGTATTTAGTAAGTACAGTGATGTGCCATTATTTGGAATTAAAGTGTTGACAACTAAAGTCATTACAACCAACATATATTAATAATCCCTTGCTAAGCTTAGCTTTCGACTATTTTGTGCAACAGTTTGAATGGTTTAGCCACAAGTTTTTGAAAATGTTAAAATATCCCATCATTAGCAATACCGGTGCTACGCGACAGTCTCCAAGGCTCTAGTGTACTGTAACCATGGCAGCACCCGGTCTCCTGAAGAACATTCTCTATTGGTTCACATTCAAACTGTGTCCCAGCATGCCACTCTCAAGGGGTACGCAGAGCAAACAGACGTATGATTAGCTCTCTGTGTGTTAGCAATGGAAGCACAAGTTTGAGACAATTACTCAGCTCAACTTTGCAAAAGGTCTTTCTTTCTGAGTTCCAGCATACTGTGCCCTTCAAAGATGGTGATTAATGGCTACCAGCGGCCAAAGCAGTGAAAATTACAGTATGCCACACTTGTCTAACTGCACTTGTTGGTCCTGTTTTTTTGCTTGTGATGTTTTTTTGAGGCTTGTGATAGAGGAAACAATTGCAGCTGTTTTTGTTCTAGTGTACTGGTCATGTTGCAGGTAAAAATCAGTTGATTGTTGAAATGTATAGAAAGACATTTGAGTAAAGATACTGTTGACAAGTGTAAAGTTTTGTCACTGGCAAAGGTTACAGATAGAAGCTTCTCTACACTACAAATCGGATACTATTGCATTTTTTCGATGGCACAAAAAAGCAATCAAAGGTTTATACAGTATTTAAATATGGTTCTGTACTAATACTCTGAGTGGTACTTGGTACTATTGAAGTACTATGGTCTTATCTTCTGATAGTTCTGTGGTGGTCCCAGAGCATTGAAAGGAATGCTGCATTTTTTGGGGTCTAAGTTAAGCATGATGTTGAGTCTAGTAATGTTTACTTCATGTTTTCCACATCCATAAGGTTTGGAATGTTGATGCTGCTTATTGTAGCGTGGTTTCAACCAGTTTAAGCACATAGACATTTTTTAGCTATTTTCCCATAGGGTTTTTGTAACGGGAAATCCTGTGTTCTCTGCAAAACTGGGTAGATAATAAGCCCACAGTGTGCAGTTTAATTAGGTAGCACTGTTTCACAACTTGAAAGATTCGCAACAGCAAACAACAGTGCATAATCAAAACGAGTAAGTTTGTAGTCGCACCAGTGTACACAAAATTTACTGCCAAACCAAACACTGCTAGTTTGCTGCTAGTTTTGGATGTGTTAACTGCAGTGTAGAAGGAGCCATACAAATGGTGGTTGCATGAAACTTGACGATTATTGTCTAATTTGACATTTGAGCAGCTGGGCAGTGAGGCGTATCAGGGGCGTGTGAGAAATGCTTTCAAAGTGGGTCATGAAGTCTTCAGCGTTTAATGTGGTTTAAAAATGAGGTTAGCAGAGTAGCAGGAAACTGTTTAGTCTGAAGTGAATGTACAGTGTCTTAGCTTGTTTAATATATTTGGTTCAAAACACAGTAAGCTGTCTACAAATGCACTATATCTATAAAGCACTGTTGACTTTCAGCCTTAGCATCTAAAAATATAAACATACATTATTTAAACTATGTAACATCACTAATCTACTTGTAGGTTTTGAAAAGCTACCCAAGGAAAATCCACATAGTTATTTTGCTCATATAAAATGTTTAATGTATGCAATAGCCTTGTGTCTTTTTTCCAATGAAATAGAAAATCAAAAACAAAAGGAAGCCAAAGACTTGAAATGAAAGGGAAAAATCATTCGGACCCGGCTGCAGAGGATTCTTTGTGGAGCTTGACAGGCAGACTGGAAGGCAATAGAATGATGCCAGTAAAAGCAATAGAACGACGCAAAAGGGACTTTGCGATTGTAGGAGTGATGGGCAATTTGTATTACAAGGGTACGGGTCAAATGATCAGCGTGTCAAAGTCTTCACTGTCTTCTGAACAGGCATTTGTCCTGCAAGGATGAGTTTAGCTACTCTGTGGACAGTAGGGCAGAGAGACAATATAACATTAATGACTCATGAAAATTAATTATATAATATCTGGTTAAAATTATTACAATTATTTGGCTGCTAAAATATGCAAAATTGAATGTAAAATTGGAGACACTGAGATATATAATTTATTTTGCATGATATAATAAACATTTTCCTGAGGTTGCTAATTATAATAATTAACATTATTTACTTTGAAAGAGACATGCTGAGAAAAATATTGTTGTTAGTTAATGATAATGAACATTTATGGTACAGAACGATACTGGTGCAGGAATATCTGCAAATCATTTGAAAGAGGAAGAAAATGACAAGTGACTATGGGTTCTCAGCACAGGGCGCTAAGGCTAATCATACATGCTTCAGAATACCAGTCATGTCAGTAACAATTTTCTGCTTAATGTAGCAACAAAGCACATTAATAACACATTTCACAAATAAAAATTCTAACTGACTTGACAGATCAGTTTTGGGTTTTACAGTTATAAGGAATACAATAAAATGACATTTAATCTCTTCTTAAAATAAGTTAAAGCATTGAAATGTTAAACTATAACAACCCTTTCAGCATGTGTTCCTGTAGCTCAACTTGTAGAGCATTGTGTTAGCAAAGGTTGTGGGTTCGATCCCAGGGAAAACAAGTACTGATCATATGTATACCATGAATTCACTGTAAGTTGCTTTGGATAAAAGGGTCTGCCAAATGAATGAATGTAAATGTGATGTAAATGCATGAGATTGTCACAAAAATGCGGCTAATGTAAAGAAAGAAAAGCTGTTTTACAGTGGCAAACAGAAAGCTTTGCGTTCTTAAAACCTCTGCCACCTGTTGCAAACTCTTTGTCTGAAAAGATGACGAAGAAAGCGCAAGAAAGCTAAAAGAAAAGTGAAAGGGTCACTTAAGAAATATAAGTGGTGAAATAAGAATATTAAAGTTCAGGGCTGGGAGAGCAGAATAGGAGGTAATTTATACTGAAGAAGAGACTAATGGGAAAAGCTCTGATGGGGGTGTGAACCCTACATTATTTACCTTATCAGTAGCCGAACACAGCAAGCTTTTATCAGCCATTCAGATTTAGCACCCATCCAATGCTCACTGTTCAATGTGTTTTATAGAAAATAACCCCTGCCCAAAATAAACTGATAGACACATATCCAGTACCTGTTTTTGTGAAGTATTGATTTTGTCCTTTTCCAACTTCTTTGAACACCATCAGGGTCCTTTTAAGCAAAGAGAAACAAATGTCAGAGTGTTTTAGAAAAAAAGGGGGCAGAAAAGAAGATAGGAGAAATGGCGTGCAAGCATGGAAAGTGTACACTTCAGGCTTGTAATTACAACGTGACGTCTAATCAATGAGGATTAGAACGCATGGTCCATTTTAGCCGTCCAGAGTGCATCTGATACAGGCTTTAATCAAATAGTGACAAATGGAAGAATGAGATGCAACAGGCAGGATTACAGGCTAATATTTAAGATCTCACACTTTCAGTGTGTTATTCAGGCTGTTGCGAGTCAGATGGATGTTCTCAATGCTGAATCCCCGTCATTAAGGGCTGCATATGTCGTAGACTGGAACTTGAGGAGTTGAGTGGTTTTATCATTTGAATGCTATGATTCATTGCTTTCTATTTGATTGTGGTCACATTTGCACAGATTTTCTAAAGCTAATGTTGTGTTCATATAGAGTTTTAAAGCTGTGGTGATCTGGAGATTTTTTTGGCACAAAATATTGTCTATTGATTGGCAATGTTCCTCTAAACTAAATTATGGGTAATATATTAGTAGTGTATGTACAGCTGTACATCAACTTTGTGATATTAAATATTAAATATGTGGTGAAATAAAGCATCCTGGGACATTGTTGTCCTTAAAATAGCAATTAATATTTAAAAAAAAAAAGCAAATTAAATACGCTCTTCAAGAAGTGGGATTTCAATTTTCATGTTTCTGTAAAATAGTTATTTTATGATTTATCACATTATGAAAAATTATGATTTTTTTATAGGCATATTAAAATATGAAATGCTTTAAAATCTAGCTTTTATCCTATTACATTAGTGATTTATTAAATATCTGATGCTGTAAACTAATTTACCCCAGTTCAAACTAAGGCAGGGATTTGATTTGTTCCACTGTTACCCAGGCAGCTTTTTTGTCAGCGGGTGGTCTAAACACTCACCCATTTCACCTGTTGCTGGCTATTTGTCGACCGAAATATCCGTAACTTTACAGACTCTTCTTGACCTGTGGTTTGTGTTCTGGTCTAACTCTGTTACTAAAAGCAATCGCTGACATGCACTGTGCTCAGCTACCTCTGTGATAACTGCTGCTGGGATTACCAAGGCAACCGTTGCCAGCGTTCCACAGCGTGTTCGTCATCGCAGTCCATTCTGGCTCTTTTAAAGAGAGAGTTGGATAAACTCACCAGAGCTGACTGGAGCAAAGTGACCTTTTTGAGACAGGAAGGAAAAACACAACAGACGTGAAAACCCATTTGAAGTGAAAGGTAAACTTTTAGAAAAGATCAGGGCGACATTTTGATTAAATAGCAGGATGGAATGAAGGAGTGAGAGGGAGAAGGTGCGGGTGGGCCTTCACGGGAGATGGGTTTGAGAACATGCTGGCATATGCACATTGCTCCCCTCATCTATATCTGTCTCTCTCTTCTTACTGATGGGCTTGTGGTTTTCATCCCTCCCCTGCTATCCATCTTGAACGAAACAGGATGTCACCGGCACCATCTGTGGACCATGTTATTTTTATTTCCCATTTTCCTTTCCCTTCGTTTTCCTTCCTCCCTCGCTCTATTTTTGTCAGAGCGGAGGTGTTTGCGATTAGCCCCGTCTACCTGGCTAATTAAAAAGGCTGGCAGGTTGACTTGAAGCACTGATGTCACTTCCTGATTTGTACCTGTTTTTGAAGAGAGCACAATGTGTCAGGGCTTCTCTGAATCTCCTATGCAAGAATTTCTCCCCTGTGCTGAACAGGTGGCCAGATGTTCCATTATCGTGTGCTGGAGCTCTAGCTGATAATCTCCTGATGCAGGAGAAAGTTTGGTGAACTACTGTAGTAAGTTGAAACAAGAAGTTTCACGGCTGAGGCTTGACATGAACTTCACGTATGATGAGAGTTATGAGGTAGTTCAGCCAGGAGTTAGCTGAGAGGTGTCGATTTAACAGTTTTAGCTTAGCCAGCAGGATTTTTTTC
>JBAJNP010014787.1:0-10594 GCA_036877545.1 Yasuhikotakia modesta | reverse complement strand
CATTCTTTGTAAATAAACAGCAGGGAAGTTGCAGCGATGCATTTTTTTCTGCATGCTGAATGTCACCCAATCATGTGTGCAGCACAAATGCAGTCTGACCGAGACTGCGTCACAAAATGCAAAGCAATGCAAACCGCAGCTGAAGTTAAAAGCCATGCACAGCACGTTTTATTGGAGCGCCGAGCATTTATGGAGAATAAAGCAGACTGTCTGAAATAAGTAAACATGTAATTACCCCCTTTAAAAAACAAGCTTGACTTGTTGCACAGTTACAGCTGTTTGTGACCGCAGAGCAGAAACACAGCAGTATCAGATCAGAGCCGACAGCCGTTAAAACTCCTCACTGTTGTAACACAGCAGGTCTGATGACACGAGCGCAGAGCTGCACATTTAATGAACCGTCTGAGAAATGCATCACAAATGTGTTTCACAGCAGAGCAGAGAACAAGCTGTGAACATATATAAACAAACATTAGAAATGTGCCTGACATAAACATATACATTCACACATGTGCGTGTATATATATATATACACACACACATATATCTATACAACATTCACCATGTATAAACATTCCATTAACATTTGACAACCAATTTTCACAGCATTTTAAACAAACATTTTTGCCAAATGTTTATTTGAAAGATATCTTGCTATCTTGCATTTCAATAAATCACTCCTGTTTCAACATTTATTAAATCTCATACAAGATCTTGTGTCTCCAAATAGTTTTTGCTGCCACTTTAAGTTTGTGTTTTATTAAACGTATTTGTCAAGCATTTACTGTGAGAAATTTTAATTTTTTTCTGTGTGTTTATGCGCAAATCTGCAGCCTAATCTAAAGTAAATCCTTGTGTCCAACCGCAGTTACGTAACATCAACATAGCAACCTGTCATTAGAATCTCAAAAACAAATATCCACTAAAAATATTTGCACATGAATTTTCCATAGTGATGTCTGAGGATGATAAGTGTGTGTGTTGTTGTGTGTTGTGAACAGGTGAATCACTGTCATTCTTACATTTCTGAAGAGATTCTCATCAAATGTTCTGTTCTTGTGAAGAAATATTCCCACGCTCAGACAGCTGGGCGGCCGGTCTCAGGCATGCCCTCCTTTCAGCGTCAGGTATGCATATCACACACAAATCAAGTGTGCAACCCTTCCGTAAGTGCTGTCAACACGACTGCTGTTGTGCGTTTATTGTCTTTACTTTTAAACAAGGGAAACTACATTCTTTGTTGCTTTTTGCATAATGCATTTTCTTAAAAAAGTTGCATGCGAACGTCACGTTTCGCATCAGTTCCTGTAGAAATTTTTGTTGCGTCTAAACCTCACAACCCACAGGAGAAAAAACATCACAAAAAATCTCTTCAGAATATTTCACATTTTCTCCTGGGCATTTTTATGAAGTCTTCAGTGTCCTGGGAAACAGTTCAGCAGTATCTCAAACTGTGCTCAGATTTGCTCACACCAGTTTATGATCCTTCTTTTTCATGCTTAAATGACACTGATGTCTGAGAGACATAAACGAGCCACATCTGAGAAATAAGATTTTCCTCTGGGAAAAAGAGTCAATTAAAAGTGAAGGAAAACTTCAGTCCTTAAATTAAGTCTCTTGTGATGTCACTGGGATTTTGTAGTGGGATTGAAGTTTCACACATTTGTTTAGTAAACATCACAAAACTTTATTTACTAATCAAAGTAAATAAATGTAACAAAATGCAATACATGAAAATAACAACCTTGCTTAAATAAATCTGGTAACATCCTGAAAACATTTTTACTGCATGTTATACAAACATCAGATTCCAGTATTGCAGACAGATGTAAAGTTCAATCCATAAATACAATCACAGCACAAACTAAACTGAAAGTGACAAGAAAAATACAATCTATAACTGTAACAAAATAAAGGAGTTACAATGAAACAAGCAGTCAGACCCTGTATTGTTGTTTCCTGCTGAAATCAAGTGAATAAAGATACAGTTTTAAATCTTGTGCTTTTGACATGAGAGACTGTTTCCTCACAAACCCCTTCAGCGGCTTCCACTCACTATTGTTTAAAACATCTATCAACGTCTAAATCATGTTAATTGTAGGGAGGGGTGGGTCTGCATGCTGTAATTTAAAAGGAATATGTGCTTTATTTAGAGAAAATGGTGGTTAGGGGGCAAACGTAAAGTACGCAGGGCCCTGTCTGCTGATTGGCTGCGTTTGTGCGAAGATCTCAGGCCTTTCCACTGGTTCTGACCGGGCGCTGTGATGTGGTGGACCGCGCGGGGTCGATGTGGGTCTAGAACCGGCCCTGATGAGAGGTTGTGCTGTGTTCTCTGACCCAGACCATAACACAGCCGGAAGAAAATTACAGCCTTGCCGGAATGTTGCAGTTGTTATTATTTTTCCGTCTTATAAAACGCTGGAAGACGTTTCTGTCGTGCTCGAAAATGGGACGTTTATAAGCATCGGGATTCAACTGGAGGAAAGTTTAGCGGAAAAGCTATGCTAGCGACGGTCAGCTTCGATTTGAGCGATTCTGAAATCTTCACAAGGACACAAGCGTTTCACACAGAGACGAGCCACAGAGGTCAGGGTTCGATTCCCAGGAAGTGACATCACAGATACTGATTTTAATTAAATTCTAATTAATTCAGTTTTTAATACATTTTTTTTTCAACTAAATAATGTATAATGTCTGACTCTGCTTGTACTTGTACAGCTAAATGCTGAACAAAATGATAGAATAATATTTATATTAAAGTTATTGCATAACTCAGAAATGATTAAGTATTTCATTTGTGTATCATTTAAACCATGTGGAATAATCTTTAATAAATGCATCACGTGACGTTTGAGGCTGTAGGACTGCAATCGTACGAGTTCCCATCATCTTTATCCTGCTCCAAAGTTCCTACTTTAAAAATGCCAAAGTTCCTAATATTTCTAAATTTGAATAAACAGGTAAATAAATCTAACAGGGACTCATGAGCTCAACAGACTGACCATGAAGGTTAGTGGTCACAATGTGGTTTGGCTGTGAAGACCCAACATCTGGGAAATCTCTCTCTCTCCCTCTCTCTCTCTTTCTCTCTCCCTCTCTCTCTGTTTTAAGGTGCTTTATTGGCATGACAAATACTTTACCACATGTACAGCAGAGAAAGAGAAACACAGCCGTCAAATTAACAATCACAGTGCAAAATAAAATATTTGTACGTCTTTTTGTTTTTTATTTCATTCACATTCATTTTAATTTCAGTTTAAAAACTTCGCTTTTGAAGAATTTACAACTTAGACAAACTTCAATAAAATTACAACGGGCTTGTGTTTTCATTATTGACCCATTTTAAAGCATTTAATGGCTGTTATATTTCACACACAAGCTGATTTTAATTAAAATAACTAGTTAAAGGAGTAATGATGAAACCTGCATGTGTTGTTACTGAAAGTGGTTCATTGTGTTTGTCAGATATGCAAATGAAGAGTCAGTTACTGAAGATCCTCACAGACGACACCAGCAGCTCCGGGGGTCTTCAGACGCTGAAGGAACATCATCACAGATACTGATCTCAATCATCTGACAATCTAATAGTGCCAGCAGGCCTCCAGATAACATCACATCTACAGGATCAAAGCAGAACAGACACAGCCGGAGGGGGTGTTACACACACACACACACACACACACACTCTCTCACACACACACACACATCACTCACACACACCACACACAAACACACACACATTTGTTACTCTTATACTAACAGAAAGTTGGCTAGTGGTCTAATTTATACAAACAACAATATTTTGCTGATATTTTTGGTTGTTTACAGTAAGCAATTCATCTGCAGTTATCAGCAATTAATCTGCAAACACACTCATCCAATCAGATTTCAGAGACAGGTATGACATGTTTAGAAGAGGTGAGCTGAGGACAACGATGAAAACAAAAACAAAAGATTGATGTGAATTTTTGTTTCATCCCATCTTCACACCATCAGTCTCAGCATCACAAAATCTCACCCTGTTACCCTGATACCCCACATCACACATTACAACTGCCCCAACCAGCCCTTGTTTTTTCCCCTGAAACATAATCCTTCTTTACAGCCTCATCTGTTACCCTCACGACTCTATCTGCCCCTTTCAGTGACCCTGTTACCCTCATGAGCTATTCTGTTACCTGCCCATTGAGTCCTGAGTTTCACTCCAGGGCGAGTGTTTAATGTGTTGCTCTTTCATAGCTCAGGAGACTTCATGGAGATCTCATCATGTTTCATTCTGAAGTATCGATTTCATCTCAGATGTTTCTCCTGCATTAAAAGACATAAAATAGACACAAATGAAGCAGTTTTTAAAGAGAAGTGATTATATTGTATTTGAGACATTGTTGAGATCTCTTCTAAATGAGACACATGGGATTTCTGTGGTCCTTTCTCAGAAGAAGCATCTGAGATGCAGGGGATTTATTTAACACCCACTTTGCTCTTCAATGAATCGAATTTCTTCCCTAAAGAAGCTATTGAGACATAAAAAGATCTCATTTAGAAGATTTAAGAGATTTTCTGATACTGGTAAATTAGTAAAATTGTGTCATATAAGACACAACACACCTGTGGAGCAGTCAGGCCTTAGTCAGGCTTAAACCATCAACATCAGAAGATCAGAAGTCATTATTGTGTCTCATCTCTCTTGTTGCTTTCGGTGGCATCTGTTTGCATAACTCAGAAATCTGTGCTGAATCTGTCTGGATTAGTGTGTTGATTTGTAACTCTGTCTAGACTGAAACTTTAACTTGGATTATAAACAAAAAGATGAGACTTGACACAAAATAAAACTTTGACTGCTGAAACACTTTGCAGCTGTACGTAAATATAGCATATTCTGAAGTACCCTTTCCTCATAAACGACATTTATAGATGTGGGGCAGACCCCAGGACGGGGGGGTTCATTATAAACCCTCTTTTTTGTGGAATCTATTTTGGGAGATTCTCCTGATGTGGGTTGGATTTTGCTATTTTTGCTTTACCCTTGAATTTTCTCCAACCGGAGAAGTATGGCTAACCGTTCTGTAATACCCCAGCCCTACTGTAACGTGATTACTGTACTTTGAGCACAATTATGTATAAATTACTACTGTACATTCTTTGGCTGTTATAATAACTACAGACTGGCAGGAGTGAGGGGTCAGTTGCCCACAACTTCAGCCCAGAAAAAGCTTTGGCTCCCGGGTTATTTTGGACTCTGGTGGAACGTGACTGTATTGGAGACGAGTTCTGGTGGGGGAACACATATCACTCACACTGTTAACCTGCTGCGGTGAGAGGATGAAGAGGAAATTATAAAGGAACCAGGTGGAAAAATCTAGAGACAGACAGCGAACTGAGAGACTCTCACCTGCCATTGAACAATCATTGCCAATGAAACATCACATAATAAAAGTAGAAATTAAATGATACAGGATGGAATTGGGAAACTAAGCTGCTCAGTTTTGAATCTGAATTGAAACTGTGTGAAACTGTTAATATGTTCCACTTGTGATCATAAAGGTTCCAAAAGCCCCGACACCAGCGGAGAACCTCATTAAGTTCTTTAGATCTTCAGAAAACCATCTATGTGCTGAAAATATGTGGAATGCAGTTGATTTTTATCTGTTCGGTGATCTTACAATTCTGTTGCGAATCGTTCTGTTGATCCGATGGGAAAAGCGTCAAAAATTTTTTTTACATTTTGTTTTTTTTAAAAAGACGTTTTAAAGTTCTTTCAGCGATGCCATAAAAAAATAAACATTTTTGGTTCCTGAAAAAATCTTTCAGTTTGTTCAGTCCAAGGTTGTTTAAAGAACAATTTCTTACATTTTTGTAGCGTAAACAACTTTTTTCACTATAAAGACCTTTTAGTGCAACAAAAAGTTTCTTCAAATGTTGATGGTTTTAAAGGAACCATACAGCCCAGCAGAGAACCTTTTCGGAGAACCTTTTCATTATTAAAAATATCTAGGATTTATAAATGATTTTAAGCCATATTTCAGAATTTGATTTTCTATTGATTGAAAACAGTGTCAAACAAAACCACTCAACACATCATCAGATCTTCTCCAAACTGACTCAGAAGACTGGAACCGTCTCTGATGGCAAACACACTCTCTGCTCTTTCTGCAGAAATAGTCAGGCCTATTTTGAGGACTGGTTAGCTTGTGTGTTTCCACACGGCCTGTTTGCAATCTTGTAGCCACAGCGGCTTTTTACATGATCACTAATTCACAAACGCGGTCGGGCAAGAATTCCTCCCCTGCTTTTGTGTTTTGCTGTTGCCATGCACATGTGCTAAAATATCACTGAGGTTCGTGAAAGAGTCGAAGAGAAAATAAATAAATAAGGAGCCCATAGAAAATCTGCTGAAAGAAACTATGCCGGGCGACATCCAAGGCTGCCTTTCCTAAACAGGAGGAGGAGAAACCAGACTGTTTTCAGTAGCAGCACGCGAAAGCCAGAAGCATTTTGGCGGACAGTGGCGGTGAATTAGGGGGCTGGACCCTGTGTATCACAGCTGCTGGCTGATCACAATTTCCACCAGAGGACTGACACCAAACACACAATTTCCAACACTGACACTGTTTCAAAACCTAGTGAGTTCACTACAAATGTAGCTGTCTACTAAGGCAGCAACCTAGCTGTACTTTAAGCTGCAATCAGTTTCTCTTGCAAGTAACCTGCAACTTTACGTTTCAAACAGAGATGGTGGCAGAGAGGCAAATATTACAGACTGCAGGTGAACGATTTGTGTTGGTTTGAAATAGTGGTTTTGTGTCCATAGAAGTCAATGAGTGCCACTGTTATTCAGTTACCAAAGTACTTTAAAGCAAAGAAGCAAAAAAGTTACACAGGTTTGGGATGTCATGACAGAGGATTAAATGCTTTTAATTACTGGTGAACTGTCCCCTTTAAAGGCATCATGTTTTCAGGTAAATACACTAAGTAGGTCCTGACAGATGTAAGGTAACAGTCCCTTGTGGGCTTAGAATTCTATTATCTAAAAATACATTACAAACAGGTTTGTGTTGATCTTACCCACACTGTAATCCGAGTCGTGCGATCCTATAGGCTCTCGGGACCGGAAATGGTCTACCCATGCACCGGTAAACCTGACCTGAGGCTGCTGGTATTGTGGCAGGATGGAGATCCGTCTCTGTTGGCTGATATCAGCCTGTTGTCTCAGGTTATGTATACTGGTGAGAAATCTTTGTTTAGCTGAAAGCTACCTCTGCTTATTGTGCCTGCAGTGTAACTTTCACCTCAGGTTTATAGGTCAGACCTTACAGTCAACAAATCACAGATATACAGTACGTGAGATATATTTCAGATGTTAACGGTTGCTATGCATTCACATCAGCAAAGTTGGTCTGCGTGACTAAGTTTATTACATAACAACCGCTGGAGAACGGTGAAGTTTCCACAACACACACACACACCGAAAACGGTGCATGTCGGTGCACGGCCGCTTACCTGAGAGTAACTCTGCATGAAGATTATCTGTGAAAATCACACTGAAACTCAGGAACAGCAGCTGAGGCAACTGCAAGAAATTACAGTAATGATATAATATGATACGTGATGTATGACAGCTTCTGTTTTGTTGCTGTTGGAAAAGAATATCTAGCAACAAACATCACAAGTTGGAGATACATTCTTAGTGTAAAAACGTGACATTTTACTGAGTTTAGTCACACAATGACCTGCAGTTTCCCATAAATATATAAGAAAAAGTGCCTAGTCATTCTTTTCACATGATAAATTGTGTTTTCAGATGTGTTTTTTATTATCAAATGCTTTTTTAATTTCACTTCAGTTTCAGTAATGCTTTCAGTATTTAGTTTGATATTTCATCAGCACATTTTTATTCTGCATATAATTTACACCTCATATCGCTTTACAGCATTCCCCAATAATGAAATTATTTCACATTATGCAATGTCTTATTTTTGGCTAAACAATGTTATTTATAAATTGTATCCCTCTTGCCACCTTCAGTCAAATGTAAGTTGCTTGTGATAAAATCATTTAAATGAATAAATATAAATGTACACAAAGAACAAACATTTAAAATAAATAATGCAGGGTTTGTGGCTGGTATAGTTAGCAAAGATAATAAGTTGCATTTACACAGTTAAATTCAGACACCTATGTTGTACATAATGTACTCTGTTAAAACAATGAATGTAACGCTTTTCCTAGAAACACTGGTGTCGTGAGATCAGGGTAATTAGCAGAACTATTATCAAGCCATTAATGCCATAAAAAAACTCACCTCCACAAACCTGCTGGATCATCCTTTCTGCTTCCTGCTCGTCACACATCATGTGTCTCTGTTGTACGTCTGAGACCTGCATTAAATGACTTTGTCACCATAGGAACCGTTTCAAAACACACACACACACACACACACACACACACACACACTGGAATGTCAGTGGGCAGGTAAATATGGAAACACTGGGCAAAACATCGACCTGACATGCCTTTTCACACACTAACATTAAACTCTCCCTCGCTCTTCACTTACGAAACGCTTTTCAACCCGTCAGGTGATACTGAGAAAATTCCTGGAACAGACAGCGGATGTTCTGAGGACAGGATCCAAATATTTGTAAGTTTCTAGTAGCAGCAATCAGGTTATGAGATTACAAATCTTGCTTTAACAAAAGACATTGACAGTGTTTACATGTACAACACAAATCTCAAGATTATGAAAACCTAAGAAGATGTTGCATAAGACAAAAATGAACCGTTCTCAACACTCATGCACATATTGGATCTTGGATTTAGTTTCTTGCATTATTAGTTTTTAATTATGAGGTTTCATAATTTTTATTCCACAACTAAACAAAATTAATTAACTGGATAATGGGTTAGAAACTGAATTGTGTCGCTACGGGTTGTTTAAACAAATTCAGCTCTGGTTATGCGTGTGAACACGCGTCACACTGCAAAAATATTCCTGATTTCTGACAGGACTTGACGACGAAACGTTTCACCAAGCAGTGAAATCCGATGAAAGCCGTCACCTCCAGCTCACTGTCGCTTCACCTGCAACACATCATTTACAGCTTTAGTCTCAAGCCACTAATTAAAGCTCATTTTGGCTAGTTTTCTTTGTGTCCCTCAGGCCACACACAAAATCTCCGCACGTCATTGTAAATTACAGAGTATGGGGCTGGTTCTGCACGATTAAAAACTTTCACACACTTCAGTGTCGTGTTTTAAGGATGGGTTGTTCCGGTCCAGTTACAACAAACCCTTTTTCATTGATTCATTAACTACTTATCTTTTGTAACAGTAGGTGAAAGAATTCTTAGGGTTTCATCACTGAGGCCGCCGCACCCAGTCACAGGGATAACTATCTTTGACGTCACGCTAGACGCTGTGGGCCTCCCCTGGGCGATCACATAACTAGGGCTTCCCTCACTGAACCGGTGTTGCTAGGTAGCGAGGTTCCATGTTGAAACCAAACACGGGGGTTCCGTGCGACGTTCCTTTGTGCGACCGGGTGAAATGCCACGCTGGCCGACGTGATGAAACAAACCTAATCTCTTCCAGTTTCATAACAGTCTGAAATTACAGTCTGTAAACCTCATTCACATGAGGGTTTATTACCCCGTGGGTTTATCATATTCAGACTTGCACACGAACGGCCTGTTTTCACTTCACACATGGTGGAAATTAAATTAAACCTGAAAGCTGCGATACAGCCTGGCGTTTGACATTAAATGCACCTGGTTTGAAAACAAAGGGGCATAAATGTGAGTTTGATTTGACTTGGAGGGAATTTTGAAACACAGTCCAAAAATCTGACACCACTTGCCTTTTTTATTAAATTCAAAACACCTAATATTACTTGAGACCAGGAACAACAATTAGGAAACATTATCAAAACAAATTATCTAACACTTCATGAATGACCTAAAAATAGTGCATAAGTATTTTAATATTTCAAAGTTCAGAAATGTTGTTGATTTGCAGATTTAAACGATAAAGTCTTTTAAAAAAAGGAAAAAGAATCTGTTCTTCGTCACTCTGATCTGGATCTCAAATCAAACTGAGCGCTAAACATCACAGAGGAATAATAGTCAGTTAGTTACGGCTGGTGACGGCTAAACTAGCGGTTCAACCTGTTAGTTTTGCATTCCTGTGGTTTTTACGTACATCAGTGCGTGTAAATGCTGTGAGTTTTGTGCTGGTATGAATGGAAGCTCTCAAAGTAATGTTCTTTCATTCAACTGCTTGAACATTTTGACCCGTGGACAAAAGCTTTTGTCTCTTATACTGCTACAAAAACTGGATTAGCTTGTGGAAGTGCCAGTGTTTGGTTGTTCAAGAACACTTAACAGTAAAGGCATTACAGTATTGTGTAATTACCCTATTTTGTAATACAATTTTGTAATTTTGCAATTTAGCAAATGGTACCAAACTAGCAAAGCAACAAGGATGAGAAGCAGAAACAAACACAAATGTTAAACAATAAATCAATTATTTTGTAACATAAAATCATTTCAGAATACTTCACTTTCTTACCAAAGTGATTCCTTGAGTTTTTCTTTTC
>JBAJNP010014785.1:0-10596 GCA_036877545.1 Yasuhikotakia modesta | reverse complement strand
ACATTTGTCATCAAACGTTAAATTACTATTATCATTATTCTACACACAAAAACATTTTAGTTATTTTTCTGTATGTCAGCAGTTTCTTTTATCTGAAGCTTAAAATGTAACTGGGAGATCCTGAGAGTTTACCTGATTTCCAGGACTGACAGGTGATAGGATGATGTAGTTGTCACCGTTTGATGATGTCACTTGGGTACCTTTGAGGGTCTGGGTTTTGTAGTCATTCTCCTCCTGTTTTTGAGTCCAAGACCACAATGTCTCTCCTAGTCCATTTCCTGTCATCCCAGCACCACTTCTTTTCTTACGACAACCCGATTTGTGATTGGTGGGTCGAGAGAGCAAAGGCGGGGTTTTGTTTTGTGTCTTTGCAGTAGAAGAGACACTATCAGAACCGGAGGGTTTGTTGGAAGGCCTGTGGATGAGGCCCTCAAAGTATGGCTTTATAACAGGCCCGGTTCTCCAAACCACCACTGTGATCTCAGTACGACAGTTCCTTCAGGACAAACGTTTATCATAACAATCAGCAATCGATACAGTTTATTGAATCAATTATTCTATCCGGCTAATTCTTTATCTGGCTAATGATTGATTAGAATAATAGTCAATAAACTCTATGGCTGTAACAGGGCAAGATAATGTTGAGTAACACAGACCTGATGGCATGGGCCAGATCAACACATTTCCAGTGTTCCACCGGCTGCCCGTTCAGCTGCAGTAAAGTGTCCAGCTGCTGTAAACCAGCCTGGTGAGCTGGTCCATCTGAAACACAGAGACGCTCCACACTGTCAGTCCTGAGAGCTCAGATACAATCTCTGTTCATCTTTATTACAATCACAGTAAGATGAAACTGTACGTATGTTTCTGTAAAGATGCTGAGCAAACTGATAAAAACATTTTAAATCTCAGTTAGAAATCTATGGTAGTGATGATATTTGTAGAAGGTGAAGCGTTACCTGGATCAACAGCTTGGACTCGCACAGGTGAGTCAGAGCAGATGGTAAAACCGAAACCCTCTTTTCCTCTGGAAATGGTCACCTGTGTGAACGAGGACGTGTGTTTACACAACAGATGTGAGGGTTGGGAATGAGGGTTCGGGGTCACATTCAAAGCAATACAGTAATATTGCGGAGCCCTGGGATAAACTCCATGAATAAAACAAGTGTGTATGTTTTTAATGCACTGAAAACAATGACCTCACAGCAGGAACTGCACAGGACAATAGACCCTCCACAGTCAGGCACTGTGTAAGTAACCAGTGTGTGATATGTGTGTGTGTGTGGGGGGGGGGGGCAGCTTGGCTCAGCTGCATGTAGACACAAACGTGGCGGCAGTAAACAGTGAGGGAAATTAAAATCTCAGCTGAGACATCAGTCAGGGTCGCTGGGCAGCTTTACTGTTTCCCTGACAAGAGAAGGAAATGATGGAGGCAGAAAATCTCAGCGCCAGCGACTAACAGCACAGAGAGAAGATCTGGACAGTAAAAGCTGTAAATGCCAACAGAACCTGGAGCCAAACGAAACAGGAAACATGAGGGTGGGGGTTGTTTACGTTTAATGTGACATTGACCGCACAATAACAAAGAGGCTTGTTTCACCAGAGACAGGGAGAGAGAGACAGAGAGAGAGAGAGAGAGAGAGAGAGTGATGACAGCTTCATTGCACATTCTTTCTCTTCTCAATCCACACTCCCTCGTTTACAAGCTCCATTAATTACTGAGATGAAACTGTTATTCTGCCCCCAAACCATTTTTCCTCTTTCATTTGTTTCGCCCACTTCATAATGTCTTGAACAATGACACTTACATGTGTGAACACTGCTGAACAAAGAACCAGCACTGCTGAATATCTGACGTTAAATCACTGTAATTAAGTTAGTTCTTAAATAATAATACAACAACTAAACAATCAAATTTTGAGGTTTTAAGTCTGTTGTACGTCTGAACAGGGGCTCAGCTCAGCTGTGCTCTTCTATAGATTATAAACATGATTCGCTTCACATTATTAATAAAAAAAAACTTACTCTAAATATTGTAAGAGTTTAATATTTAATATAGTAGTGAAGTTCACTACTGGACCATGAAGAAAAACCACTGATCTATAGTGTAATCTGATCTATAGTCCTGGTGTTCAAAGCATTGACTGAAAATAAGCATTTTTACTGTCAGTAAATTCTGAATTTTGTTATTTATTAGATTTTTTTTATGTGGTTCTGACATAAATTAAACAGAACAAGAAGCATGAAACATGTGACGCTTAAATGTTACATGCCACTATAATAAATTGTTTGCTCTCTATTATTTGGAACTTTTGTTATTCTCATCATCTTCACAGACAAGGATGGATGGGTGGATGGATGGATGGACCCCTCCCACACAAAAATTAACTGGGACGCCTGTCAACACATATATCACTGTCTGGTTAATATAACTTTAAACTTCTGAACATCTACAAAAGCACTTTGCCAGCGAGCCGACAGCTGACATATCAACAAACTCATTCATCAGCCACTGTGAGGTTCAAACCTGTAAACTCAATCCAGATCTTAAACATCAGGTTACACCACCACACTGTAACCGCTTCAAACTCTATCCTCTAAACATTTCCTTCAACAAAGATCCTGACCTTTCACTCAACATTTCCTGGGACCAAAACTACTCCAGACCCGTTTCAAACAGTGAAACCGAAACAATTTACCCCCAACAAGACAAAGCCAAACTCAGAAGAAACAAACCTGTGGCAGGTTCCGCTGGATGCAGAGCCTGCACAGCCCGTGGATCGTATGCATGGCTCAGCACGTCAACATCCACAACATCTAAGACACTCTCATCCACTCCTGGTGTCTTAAATAAACGTAAGGCACACAGGTGATGGAGCGTTCCTCCTCTGGTGCTCTGAGCGGTTATGCTACCCACTCATGGGAACTGCTCTGAGCAGAAGAATCGCAGGAAACCACCTTCCAACCCCCCCGTCAGCAGCCAGGCAGTATGTCTGCTCTCGATAAGCCAACGTGTTTCCTGAGTAGCTCAACAGTAGTGGCTGGACTCACTCTCTGGACACACTGAGATGGAACTCAGCTTTAGTGTAAACACAAACATTCAATAAGAGCCAGACACATTAAAGTGTGTTTATGAGGAGTTGGACGAGGACTGACTCACGTTGAAGACGTACCGTAAGACCTCACAACATGAGTTGTAAACAGTGTCTAAATTTCCCAGAAATTCACAATTACAGAATACATCAGAGCACTGATGGCCACTTCCATCTAAAACTATAGCTGTGTCTTGATGATAACTCATCTGGTATAGTGTGGCGCTTGCAACACTAATGTAATGGGTTTGAGGCCTAAAGAATGCATACAGTCATAAATGTATAGCTTCAAAATTCCTAAATTTTCCTTTATTTCAGGTAAAAGTGTGTAATAAATGTAACACTGACCATCCTGTGATTTCTTACATACAGTATGTATTGTTTATGTATTACTTTATAATATTGCTGGCATTCCTATTAAAAATCCCTGGAAAGTCAGCTACAAAATTTGAAAAAGCGGAATTTCGGGAAGAGAGGAAGGAAAGGCAGGAATGATTAGCAGCATATTTGACCAGCCTCCATGTAAAAGTGCAGGGAACCAGCAAGAGCGTCCCGGAGGTGGGAATCAAACAGGGATAAATCATAAACTGTGTGCAGGATTGAGCTTCCTATTACAGACATTTGTTGGCCTTTCCCGTTTCCCAGCTTTGTCCGAGGACAACAGCGCAGGCAGAGAACAGTCCTGGGAAAAGTTGCTTGTTGAAGTGGATGTGTGTGTGTGTCAGGGGTGAGTCACATATCGTGCAATATCCAAAAGCACATGCACACACTTCCCCATCGCCCGTCAGTCTGTCTCATTAGTGTGCATCAGTACAGCTTTAATGACTCTGTGCAAAAATATAAGCTCGTCTTTAAAACACATGTTTTCTGTTTGAATTCATCTCATCAAATCTGATGGTTTCAAGGCATCAAATCATCCTGATAATTATTGACATGAAATATGAAAAATGAACCTGCAACTGTAATTCAAAATATTCCAATATCAAAATCTACAGACTTCTGTAAAAGAAAGACAGTTTTTCCATGTGTCAACGAATAAAGATTATGTTGCTTTTATCTTACTACAGATTACACAGTAAAATTCAAAATAGCAAAATAGCTTAAAATTCATTAATCCATTTATCTTAAATGACATTTTACACTGTAGAGTGAAAGTACAATAGAAACTATATTCAAAAATATTACTTAACATGAATAAATTATCGTAAAAAAAACCATCATTTTGTGTAGACCAGTAATTCACCAATGTTTTTACGTTTAACAAAATCAGTTAATTTAGATTTATGAATAGAATATACATATATTATTCATACAATATATATACATATATTACTAACAAATATATCATATATTATATGAAAGCACTTACAGTGAAGGACTGCATGATCTCTGGTAGTGCGCTCTCAGATCCAGCCTCATATTAAGACGCAGCCGCTTCTGAAAGAGAGTCCCACGAGTTCCAGGCAGACAGATTGCTGTTTGAGTTCATCTCAGCCCCGGGCAGATGTCTCTCAAACTCTCCTCCAGCAGCGCAGAGGGTCTGAACACAACAGTCTGCTGTCAGTCACTCTACATATGAGACGCTCTGAGCCTGCATCTCTGCACACTGAGTTCACTGAGAGAGACAGAGACAGCAAAAATCTAGTGCCCTACAAACACTACCTCCTAATGACCAGCGACAGGCTCCCCCACTTTGTAACCATGGAGATTACGCTCCCAGGAAACAACATGTCTTTTTAACCTTCTTCATAGAAGCAGCATGAAAGAGAGAGAGAGAGACAGTACAGCTCTCTCTCTCTCTTAAAGTCAACCCAGTGTCTTGACTCAAGCCCCATTCTCTTGCTCTCATCCCTCTCTCTAATCAAGCTTAATCTCGGCTGAATTTCTTAGACGGCACATGTCTGTCCGTCTGCCCACCCCCCCACCTCCCGCCACACTGCCCCCGGGCCAAAATCCTTCTTTTTGTAAGCTGGAATTATATGGGAAAGGATCTTACATACAGAGAACACAAATGATCACACATATTTCACATGTCTTTGTTTAAAGGTCTGTCAGAAGGACACGATCTCTAACCTGTTAATCTGACATTCATTTATTTTATTGTTTAATAATCATCTGATCATCTGATCTGTCATGCAGAAATTCTGCAGTTATCCCTAAAAACCGTCAATAAGTCACCATCAGTTAACTCACAAACAACAAAGAAAGACAGGAGAGAACGACTGAAAAACAGCTTCAGTTTTACCAGCTGTCTGTCTAATGCGGCATGAGGACATCTTCAGCTCTTCTCGCAGGAAATAATACCAGCCTCTGATCTCCTGTCAGCAGGCAGTGTCATGTTAGACAGTAAAGGTATAAGAGTAAAAACAGCTCCCATGGTTTCGGAAAAATGCTTGTGGACATGCGAGTACAAAAAACACAGAGACAGTATGAAAGTGGTCCCGGTGGGTTTATGTGTTACACACAACATCAGCCATGATCTCATTTTCCAAAAATATCACCCTTAAAGCTTAACTGTCTTATATGATAAACTGTGAGTTTATCGCTGCTGAGTTTGACAGCAGGAGAACATGCAGGAGAACAAGGAGCTCAGATGGGATATTTCACTGGTTGTTTAGTTTAAAACATCACAGGATCTGACGAACAAATGCATTACCTGCGTTTAAAGGTGAAGTGTGTTATTTATCACCAACAGAAGTCCAAAAACACTGTTTTTGACTGGGTCAAACAAACAGCCCACCCACCCCTCATGTCATTGGTTGAGCCAGGGTTGTAAATTCAGGCTGGTTGCGATGCTTAAACTAAACTCCTGATACATTCTCTAAGTAATAATACGAGAACTGACTAGCTCTGCAAATGTCTGTTAAATACAATAATAAAAACATACTAGAACAGTTGTAGTGAGGCACAGACACGACTGCATTAATATTTTAAAGAATCAATACCTGAGTGAAAATGATAAAGTTGAAAGTGCTGTTGTGATATCACACTGTTCCCAGAGGCCTCATCTTCTTCCACAGCCCTGGAACACAAAACAAACCATCAAAGGCTCATCCGTCAATCTTCAGCCTCGATCCAAACACAACGATACTTCAGAGTCTTCAAAGAAATGTGTGTGATTTAGCTAAACAAATGGCAGCAGACAGGGAAACAGCTGTTTCACCTGCTTGGTTTTAAACAAACTCACAACATACGGTCTGGTTAACAACTGGACTCTTCATCTCTTACTGTGACCCACATCTGTAACTCTGCTTATACAATCATATTTGTACACACTTGTACAGTAGTGTTAGGGTCACAGTAAAGAACATTAGACTAACATTGCTAGCGGATGTATTTATCTTATATGGAAGGGAATCCAATCAACACCTGCGTCTGTATCTGAGAGGACATCTGCCAACACAACTGAAGCTCTGTCAGGCTGAAATCTGCCACGCTGACATGAAATGGGTTCATCTGTAGGGCAGACATCCAGAGTGGATTACATGACAAATGATGACAAAACTAATATCACATCATCACCTCCTCTGACAAAGGACAGTTGTCTCTCTCTACCGAGATGGAAATAGATTGTTATTCTGTTATTATTCTGTGAGGCTCAGTCACGTGACACAGTAAGAATAAAAACACACTGATTGTACAGATGTGTTTAAAGTGCCCACCTGTATATGTCACATGGTCTGCACTCTGTTCCAGTGAGACAAAAACAGTTGAATTTCTCTATAATAAATATAACGTATGAAACCATCGTACACAAACCATCCACTACAATTCCAACATGCAGCATCATAAAAGCATCGTGTGACACAGAAATATCACGCTACATCTTCTCTAGGCTTCTCTAAGAGCAGTTATCCGTGTATCCTGTGTAAATTTTATGGCCCTCATGTAGTTTTGGACAGAGTACATCCCTTGCAAGAGCAAAACCATGTTGACTGCATCAGGCACTGAGTTACGCTCTGTTTTCTTGCCTCCTCTGGGACTGAGACGACATGAAACAGACAGAATTAACAGTAAACAGCTGGTGAAGCTGCAGCCTTCAGTCACTTTCTGTGTTTTAAAACTCTGAAGACTTAAAGTTTGAGATCATTTAGATCGTCTAATTTTGTTTAATATATAGAGATATATAGATCTATAAATCTAATGCATTGAAAAAATACACATTTTTATTATTAAAAAATATATATATACATGAACTACATATAGTATCAGTAAAAAATTAAGAAGTACATTTTTAAAGTAACAGTTTTTTACAAAAACACAAAACTTATTTACTCACCCTCATGTTATTTTTGGTGTGTATGAATGTCTTCAGTCTGAACGCTGCCATCTGGCGGCACATCCTAAATATTTTACACCCATTAATATCTTTACTAGATATATTAACCTTATGAACGTCCTATTCATTAATGAATATCAATGTATATTTAAAACATTATGATCATGTTAAATTGGAATTTAAATAATGAAACATTTTAACTAGGGGTTTAAATCAACATAAAAACACAGTTCCAGTAAATACAGTAAATAACATGAGTATAAAAGCAACAACACAAGTGTGAATCTTCCACACATAGACACTTTATTTTCATCACAACATTGATTCGTTTATGACACGATACAGACAGCAGCAGAAACACAACACACTCATTCTCATGTACACACACACAAACCACATTAACACTCCATCCATTATTAACAACCATTTCTTTATCATTACTCAGTAAATGTACATGTTGACAACACAACAACAAATATATATTAACACATTAAGATTCTGAAACTTCTGCTGAGGTGAAAACGATTCTTGAATATATTTTCCACTAACATGTTTTACTCTCAATTGCAGACAGGCTAACAAATGACTCACGCACGGTAGTTTACTGATACTTCAAGATTAACACAATTCAGACACTTTTTCCCCATACCAGACACTTATAACATATTTATATATTCTTCTGTATGTACAGTACACCTCAGTAAACGTGTTACTGAAGGTCCCAGTAAACAGACACTGCAGACAAAACAAACATTCTGGCTTGAAAGAACTGGTTTGCATCACATTTACACACGGCACCACATAATGCGTGTGATAAATAATTAACATATAATAAGTGGTGAGGGGACAGATACAGTATATACTGTAAGCTTATATAGGACTTATACAGCTCGGGTGACAGCTTAATATAGAATGTGTTGATGTTGTCTTGTGTGTTACACAAATAACACACAGTATCTCTTCGGTATAATAAACATTGCAGCGACTTCAAATGTTGTCCACTAGGCATCATTCAGGGCCACTGACAGTGACTACAGTGTGGAAAAGACTCACGAGATCTCCTGTTTTCTGTATTTGCACACTTGCTGTCAGTCCTGCTGCGATGAAGACATGCAGGAAATCTGAGATGCTCTCGGTCAAAGGAAGAGAGAAAGAAAGAGAGAGACTTTAAGAGTCAAACGAAGGGTCACTGTGAGACGGGCTTCCTTTCCCCGGACGGCTAGAGGACAGAAAACAGAACAGAAAGTAAATCCAGAACGAGAAAGACCCTTGCAAATATTACGTGTGGTTTGGTCGTTGTCATTCTTTTTAATTCATGCAATTAATGTAGAAAACATTTGAAAACAGAAAACCAATAAATAAAATGAACTGTACAAGGGCCCAATCACAGTTACAATATAATGAGATTTACAGTTACGTTTGGTAATTCTGTCCTGTTGGCTATTAACAGAACAAATCAGGAAATAAAAATGTAAAATATTTAAAGGAATGATATTCCCGTAAGATATTGCTTCCTCCACTGGTGATTATTGTGCTATAATGTATTAGATTAGATGTATACAATATGTCTGGAATGACATGAGCCTCTTTCTTACAGTAATCATGGTAATTTACCAGCAAATTACCAGAATAACTTTACAAGCAATATTCGAGCAACAGCATGTTATTCTTACTAGTAAATTGTCGGGACAGATTTACAGGTAATTTTTTTAAAAGGTCTCGTTTACACATTGAACACTTAACAGTGATTTGCCAGTAAATAATTTATCAGAAACAACAGCATGTGTTAAAGCGGCTACTGACAGAATTATTCCACACAAAAGCTACTCCCTCATCAGTTTAAACCAGTTCTGTGTAGTCCAATATAAGACCAGGCCTTTAATGAAGGGCAGTTTTAAAAGCACAAGATGAAACCTGTCTGTACACTGGAGAAAGTGTCAAAACAAAATAAGACTTGATGCAAAATATGTGTGAATGAATAATAATACAGACTCGCAACATTTTACGTATTAGGAAGTGAAGAAACCATCTCTACATTTCAGATAAAGTTACATGAAGGCAAAACAAGCTGTGACTAGTGTTATCCAGTGTTCTGGTGCATACAGACAGTTAGCTAGGCTGGTTAAAAAGGCTGGTTAACACTGACCTGCACATTTCATAACTGATGTTCTTCATTCCAAAATACAAGCATTTATGCTGGTAAGCGAAATACAATGGTAGCATATTTGTGCTCACGAGAACAGTGAAGTTTTTAGCTCGATTTAAATAATTTATTTTTATGTTTACAAAATTATTTCTAATTTACATTCTACATGTATATTTGTAGAAGGAAAACATGATAATGTATGATAAGCTTGGATATTGCAACTAGCGTGTGTGTGTGTGTGTGTCAGTAGGGGGCAGCGGTGGTCTCTGCCTGCTGATCTTCAGTGCTAATGATCAGTGGGTCAGTCTGTGGTTCTGGTGAGGGACCCTGGTGCTCTCCGACTTCAGAGATGAAAACAGACAGATTGATGGACGCAGACGTGTGAACCGGGACAGACAGACAGACACCCGGGGTAAGAACAACACAGAAAACTGTAAGTGAACAACTTATGTAGTTGATACAAACATCACACATGAGCATATATAATATGAGGCATGTTTTTGGTATTAAACTGATGTACTTCTTTTATTTTATACCTATAAAGGTGGCAATTTAAATAATTATTATAATTTCAGTATCAGTACTGAAGTATCTGAAGTATCTGAAGTCCTTTAAAGACCCTGAATAAATTAAAATGTAGAAACTGGTGTTGAATAATCAGCTTAATAAATGAGTTAGCAGAGAGAAGTCTCAAAAATAATGCTGCAAACAAATAATGATACTATAATGATATAAATAATGAATATCAATTGTTAAATAATGATCAATGTACTAAACAGGTCATTATAGTTATGAACAGACTGACAAAATGTCCTTTTCAGAACAGACCATAGTGCAAAACAAAACAACTTAGATAAAATTAAATTTCCATTAGAGTTAAAACAGTATTTACCTTTAGTACAATGCCAGATTCAAAAGAATAATGTACAATAATTATTGCCACATAACTAAGTGTCAGCTGTCAATTGACAGCATTTATTGAAAATAACATGGACAACAGTAATGGACTGTTAATGGACAGCAGAACACATTTAAAGATGGATTCATGCAAAAGAGGAAGTGATGTCACAGAAGGACAACAT